>QFET01000422.1:0-59482 GCA_003316355.1 Tuber calosporum | reverse complement strand
TGATGATATCATGGACCAGGATGCACCCACCCTACCCGACCCACCCAGGACTCCCTCCACTACCACTGCCAACATGGATCTTACAACCCCCAGACAGCCAGTCCCACCAACTGGCTCTCCAGCTGACCCTCGCCCCAAATCTGTTGCACCAGTCCCCACCTGGCTCTCCAGTTCTCCACTCCCGCATGGCCCATCAGGCTTTCCTCGCTAATGAGTCCCGCACGGTACCCCCCCTCCCTGACGCAGGCGCCAGGCACTACCCTCACCCTCATTTAGCATAACTGCCTTGGAAGCTGGCTTGTGTTTCTGTCCCTATTCAATAGCCTTAAGGCTATGCCCACCCCTCCACACTTGGTCGCCCTCCAGGATCCTCCAGTCTTCACGGGGAGACTACCAATATTTTCCTATTATATATCTTTTTCCCCACCTACAACTAATGGTGCCAAACCTAGGGTGGCCGTTTATGCTATCATATTTTTCATTTAAGTTTTTGCACTGCTACGGGTCTTTTTCGACCGTCTGGACTTTATGGCAATTGATATTCACACCCACGGAGGCTTGTTTAATTCAGCTCATCAGGTCGTTTGCGTTTACAATGATTACTCCACAACCATGCACTCATCCCACACCCGTACAATCACCCCTCCTTCCATGTTTAGGGAACACACTTTCCCCACTCTACTGGTTGGGGATCTGAACCTCCATCATCCTCTTTCTGACCCTCTAAGGGTCCTTTCTGATACTGATTTTAACCTTTCTTCCCCATATTTTGATCTGGCCTCTGAGCTAGGTTACTCACATTTAAATACACCAGGTGTATTTACTAGATTCCCCTTCGATAGCACATCCACACCTGGAGTCTTAGACCTTACCTTCGCAAATCCCTCCCTTGCCCCCTTTGTCAGCTCATTTGGTGTCACCCTCCACTAACTGGTTCTGACCATGTCCCAATCTCAATAGCCCTTTCCACGCCTTTCCTACGACAGCCTGACCCCACTCCTAACACGACCTAAACAGATTGTCACACACTCTCCCCTCTCATCAAGGACCTAGCGGTCCCACCTCCTCCTCCACATCCTACTTCAACCTCACTTAGTGCTTGGTCTGACTGCCAACTACGCACCATCACCTCCCTCCTAGCCCTGCACACACCAAACAAAAGTCCTTGCTTTAGGTCAAAGCCATGGTGGACAGCGGAGCTATCACAGCTATACCAAGCTTTCAACAGAGAGGTAAGAATATCACGCATGTCCCCCTCCACCACCCTCTCCGACAACGACCGCGCCTCCTGCCTTGAGTAATTCAAGACCTTTAAAAAGGCTCAGGCATCACACTGGAAGTCGTTCCTTGCCTCCTTGGACTCCAAATCGGTGTGGGCTACCCGCAGGTTCGCAAGCGGGCCTCCACCAGAACGGTTCCGGTCCTTTCCTAATGCCACGACATCCCTCGAGTCAACACCTCCCTCCTTCATCTTTTTTTTTCCACCAAAAGACCCTCAACCCTTGCCATACATCCTGCAACCGTTCGCGGACTTCCTGCCACTTCAGAAACAGGAAGTCTCCCTTGCCCTTCGTAAATCCCCCAACACCTCAGCCCCTGGGCCCAACCTGATCCCCTATGGTATATTGAATAGGATCAACAATATCAACACCACCTTCCTCACCTCCCTCCTAGGTCCCCTGCTGACATATGGTTTCCACCCCTCCTCACTTAAAAAAGCCAATGCGATTGTCCTCTCCAAGCCCGGCAAATCTGATTACAACTCAACCTCCTACTTTCGAGTCTTTGTACTCCTAGAAACCATTTCCAAGTTTCTGGAAAGGATATTGGCAACCCGCATTTCGCTAATGGCCCGCAGTGTTGGCCTCATCCTCCCTAATCAATGTGGCTCGCTTCCTGGCCTCTGCACCTTTGACGCATTTGCCACCCTCACACATGAAGTGCGCCTTCTGCAACGTGTAGGCCTCAAGACCTCTACCCTCTTCCTTGACATCAAGGGAGAGTTTGATACTATTTCCTCTACTTGTTTATCTTCCCTACTTGGTGCTAAAGGCCTATCTCCTTAAATGCTTTCTTGGGTTCGTTCCTTTTTGACTGACCGCAAATGCCGCAAGATTTTTCAAGGCTCCCCTAATAATTTCTAGTCTGTTCAAGTGGGTGCCCCCCAGGGCTCTCCTATCTCTCCTTTGTTATTTTTAATTTATGTATCCTCCCTGCACCTGTCTATCCCAAAGGGGATTATGTTATCCTATATCGATGATTTTACTGTTACTGTTGGATCTGTGTCACACCGGAGGAACACACAGCTACTTCAACTCTGCTACACGCACCACTGCAGGAGGCCCACCCCACTTGGAGTCTCCTTCCCATTTCAAAAACCGAACTCATCCACTGGCGAACTCCGAGGGATCGCTTTCCCAACTCACTGGCTCCTGTCTCTCGCGATGGGAGTCTTTTCCACCGTTCTTCCATAGTCCGATTGCTAGGATACTGGTTCTCACCCTCGATGGAAACATCCACCCACTTCCTCAAGTGGCTTGCACTTGCTCAAGGGGCCTTCGGTCTCATTAGGCAACTCTCTCCTCCAGGTATAGGCATAATCCCCTACCTGAACCGGAGACTGGCCATAGGTCTGCTGCTACCGATCCTCACCTACGGAGCTGGCCTCCTCATCCCCAACGCTGTGATGATGGGGGAGATGGAGGTGATTTGGAGCAAAGTCCAACCATGGATCACCAACTGCTTCTCATCGACTCCTGTATTCATCCTTCACTGTGAGGTTTGCCTCCCCCCTCTCAACTCGCTCCTCCCCCATCGCCTCAGGATGGCTGCACTATGGCTGGCCTGCTCCCCCTCTTAGATCTATCCAGTCGCAGCCCGGTTGCCTCCATTATTTCCATCCTTCTCCAACTTTACCGCAGGGGACTCCTCCGGCCACCTCCTTCTTGGCCTTAGGGCCAATTACATCCACCTTCGCTGGAACCAACCAAGGCCCTTACCTGTCGTCCGCTCTCACCTCCCATTCGATGGGATGTGCTTCCTCTTGGTCAAGGTGGTACCGGACAGTTTCTAACTCCCACAGATAAACTAACAGCTCCTACCAGGCACTTTCTTTGCCCCCCCACCCCCGATCCCAGGTGATGTCTCCTACAAATTGATGAAGGAATAGTGCAGAAAGGACCTCCTCACTGATAGGACACTCCTGTCTCCACCCACTCCTTACTACCAGTACAAGCTGTACCTATGCCCACATGCCTTCATATGCCTCAACCGCTTTATAGCCGGGCAAATTCACCAAATGCGTGCTGGCAAGAGCTATCTTGCCCAGCATCCCACATGGAATTATGCCAATCGCTCTCCCACCTGCCCTTCCCGCGACTCAGACGATGAAACCTTTGAGCATGCAATTCTCCGCAACTCTTCCAAGTCCCGAGAATGCCACCTTTTCCTTCCGAAGCTGTCTGTGATAGACCATGGCTCTCCACTTTGGGCCGACCTGGACATGATCCTTGGTCCTGCCACATACCTCCGAGCTACTCACACGAACTTCGCACCCACTATGCCAAAGGTTTTTTCCACCGCTACCGCCTCCTCCTTCGACTATGACTCAGACTGTGTGATTTGACTTTCCTGCTATATCTTTCCTTTCGGTTATGATTTCTTTTGATATCATTTCATTCTATACATTTGAAATTTGTCGCCATTGTTGGGCGCTTTGACGCTATGGTCATTACTAGGTGAGAACTTGTGTGGTTATTTCTTTTGTTTTGCACGTTTGGAATTTACATTTCGTTTATGCCATAGCTAGCGCTCCATGCAGGTTCCTGTACATTAACAGCGAATATATGAGATAATCAAAACATCAAAAAAAATAAAAAAAACCCCTTAATTAAGGGAGATCTACAGTCTCATCTACACACCTGGGGATTGCAATTTCAACACCACGAGAACACCTCACCACCTTTGTTTCCACTCAACTGATCCGTTTGGCCACGCCATAGGGTAGGAATTTGTCTCAATGATTCCCTCCTCTCTGTGATCATTAGGGTTAACCCCTTTGTACTCTCTCTCTCCTTTTTCTGCAATCTTTGTTGATGGTTCTTCTCCGTTCCCAACTTTTTTATTTGCCTCACTTAGCTCCTTCCTCTACCTCGCCTAACCTTTGACTGGTCAGGAATTCCCTCTGTCCTCCATATACAGCTGGGAGACATGGTTGCACTAGGGTGAAACATTCTACAGGCCTACTGTTGCGTTAGCAGTCTGGTGGTCGATTCCCCCTCTCTCACTGTGAGAAACTGCCTAGATGGCCCCACACACTTCAGTATTGTTCCTTGGGTCTACCCCTCCCGTATCCTTACCTCATTCTCTCTTCTCCTCCTAACTGTTGATCGGCTGGCGTACTACTACCTCCTGGCTGGCACCGTACTGCTCCCCCTTCTGCTGGTACCATACTGCCACGATTTTCCATATGAGAGGGGGATTTGCATTGTTTACCCCACACTCCTCCCTCCTCGATAGACTTATCGACCGCCATTAACTTGATTCCTTTCGCCTCTTGTCGCCTAGGGATTTAATTTCCCACGCTCTCTACCGTACCCTTCTGGATTAGTTGGATTTGGGATGTTGTGCTATTTGGCAAATTGATGGTTCTGTTAGTATCTTGATTGGTGTTTTGTTTCCTTTAGGGGTCTTAGTTCATGTTCACGATTAGATATTGGCTATTTCCTATTTCGCTTGTCTGCGGTGGTAAAAGGTTTTACTTTCCTTAGGGAGATTTTAGGCCCAATTTTTTCTTAGTAGTTTTTTCCACCCAAGCGCCAAATATTTGTACAGTCACAGAGTTTTTTTACCTTTAGGAGGATGGGACGGACTGTAGTTGGAGGTTTCTTTCTGCCATACCTTGCGCTTGCTGTAGTTTCTCTACCTTAAACAGTAATTCAATAAGATAATCAAAAAAAAAAAATTCCACCCTGGGGTTAAGAGCCTGTTCGGCAACAACGGTTGTGTTCCGTTCCTCCATAGAAATGACCGTTCGCCTCTATATCGATATGGAAGGACCGAACTGGCGTTCAGCAAACTTAAAGCATAGCAACTGTTCCATTTCTTAACTGAGAAGCTTGGCAATCAAAAATTCATAGCAAAAATAATAGGCTGATATATTGTATTAAAATATAGTCTGGAAATTTAATATAATTTATGATATACGAACTTTGAGTACATTGACAGACCATCTAAGAAATATTACAATAGCTACCTATATCAATCCGAATTCCTACCATGCAGCACTTATCCACAGAGGCAGGCAGAGTGCAATTAGCGCTGCTGTTTATAGCAATCTCCACCTCTCTAAAATTCCTATTCATACCTCTATTCATACTGGTGAGCTGTATACAGAAGAGAATCTTTCAGGACATCCACACCACACCATGAAGGTGATTCTAAGGCCAATTACAACATTGTTGGACCAAGGTGACTGGGTTGTCGAACGTGGCCTTCTTGAAACAACAAGGGCATTAGGAGTTGAGAAGCAACTTGTGATATTCCTCAGGCTAATTGGCCATTGAGCTTCAATCCGGGAGGCCCAGGAGCATTTCTAACATAGTGGAGATGCAATTTCTCGGTAAGATATATTATTTGTTTCCAAACTATAGTTTAATACCTCCTACTCTACATAAATTATTCAAATCATTGAATAGTCAATTCCATAGAGTCTTAAAGGCACTTTTGCCCTTATATGAAGCTTTGTATGCCTTCCACCAAATCATACACCTGTCCATATTCTGAAGGCTAGGGGAAAGGTGTCCTACTTAGCGATATTCGTGCAGCAATTGATGGGAGTCATGTATCGGCCCATATTCGAACTCATCTACAAGGACCATATCGTAACCGGAAGGAAACTATTTCACAAAATGTTCTTGCTGGATATAGTATAAATATGTACTTCTTCTATGTTTGTCCTGGCTGGGAAGGGTCTGCAAATGATGCCCATGTTTGGGAAAATCCGGAACTAAATGGCTTTCCAAGAAATGAGGGAACAGCATATTTGTTAAATGCTGGATATAGTTTTCGTACTGGCATTTTAACACCTTGTCGGACTGTGCGAAAACACCTTGGTGAACAAGCTCAAGCACAACTATGCAAAGACAAAGGAGGAACTTTTAAATCTACGCTATACTCAATTACGTAATGTAATTGAACATGTCGGCGCGGTTGTACGCCGACGTTTTCATATTCTCAATTGCAAACCTGAGTATGATCTGGAAACACAAGTACAGTTGGTATTAGTTGTTTGTGCCCTTTATAACTTTATTCTCTATTGAGCTAAGTGTACCGAAGATGAGTTTTATAAGGAGGAGGATGTTGCCCTAGGAAATGGTTTAGGAAATAATGATATAAGTGGGGTTTATGAGCAAGAAGGGGGGAGGGACATTAGACAAGCACAAGACATGAGGGATATGGTAATTTAAAGGGACAGAAGGGCCACACAGATGTGGATTGACTATGTACAATACCAAAATAATAAAATCTAATACTAATTACAATCAATTGGTTAGCCTTTATAGCTTGAAATTTGCCTTCTAAGCCACTATTCCTCAACCTCCCCTCCATCTAATGCCAGAAATATTTCTGCTTTAGATGAATTCTCAAACAGCTCATATCCAATAAGGATATGTTCAGCTGACCATCCAGGGCTACCAAGGTAGGTTTCACAGAACTTGGAGATAGCCAGTTGAACAGCGGACAGAACTGGAGGTGTCGGATGTGGAGCAGAGACCATTTTCTCCACTGCAAGGATAAGGCAAACAGAGGCAGACTCAGAACGTTGTCGAATCTGACCTAATTGTCTAACTGGTTGTCCATCATATCCATTTCTCCTTTTATGCTGCAGGGGACTCTCCATCGGACCAGGGGAATCTATAGGAGGATGTGTACCAGGATCCTCTTGACCAAGAATGTTAAGGGTAGTTGATTCTAAGGGCAAGTGAATCGAACTAGGCTTAAATCTTTCTTCGTAAACGGAGATTGTCTAAGAAGGCTCGTAGGTAAAGATTTTTGAGTAATAACGTATGATATTGATAAGATCTCTTCTCCGTTGCTTGATGAGGTGTAAAGCACGGGAGGTACTTCGATATTTATATCCCGCGTCTGAGTGTTCGCAGACTACATCAAATCTACCTATAAGCATGTATCTTCTAACTAATTCCTCACTTCGAATTCTAGAGCGAACCCCCTTTGACCCTGAAAAATCTCTTCCCCGCACAGCTAATGGTGTGATCAGAGCTCTCCTTTCTCCGATAGTGGGTGGGCCCACTCGGTGAGAGATGTTTACCTTCGTTCTGCTGTATAAATTATGACCGTCCAGTTTGGAATCTGCCAATAGTTTCTTAAAACCCCTAGGGGCCAACATGGTTGTCGACCCGATCCGCTTCGTTCCGTGATATCCGGCTCTGCAGAGGGCTTTCAGGATGACTTGTGTTCACGATCGGCCCAATTGCCTTCTCGTCTTCACTGCCTCTCCTTATCAACATGTTCCGATAGGGTTGCTTGCCTATGATAGGCATTCATTTGGGGTTCGGTACTATTCTCTGCGGAATAGGCCGAATACCACTCCCTCCTAGGCTTCCGGGCGTTGTTTTGGTCTCTTGACTTCAACGGGATGTAACTCTGCGAGTTCTTAACGAAATCGCTTGGTTCTTTTTCCCAGGCGTAGCCAGAGATGCCCTGTTATATACCCTACGGACAGGATCCGGACGGACGGACGCCGACGACGTATACGGTGTTACGAGAGGTGCTCCAATATTTCTTCTTTCAATGATTGTGAGCAACTGCACAAGGCGCCAGTGCTGTCGTCCGGGGCCAACGTCGGGGCCGGAGGGGGGTATTAGTCTGTGGAGTTTCAAGCCCAGAGCTCTCAAACTGCTCCTCTGGGCCCTTGTGGGAGTTATGTGCCTAACACGAGCTCCCTCCTCCGAGGTTTCGCCTCGAATACCTCTATGTCCAATTTTCCCCCTCTTGCAACAAAGTAAATGCTATTATAATACATAGATCCATTATGAACTCGATAGGGTAGGGTGAAAAACCTGCCGTGTTTGCTTGTCCACGCCAGGAAAACCTTTTCCTAACATTCAACTTCTGCCCTGGATGGCATTTCCGGATTTTCCCTATGAATCTCCGCCCCCAATTCTTTAGCATGCTCTAAATACTCTGGTGGCTCCCAGGTATTTTCATCCTCTGAGCACCCAGCCCACATAACAAAATATCGTATTTCACGAATTTGTTTAATCCGTCCACGCACCCGTCTTGTGTATGAGATTATTTCACTCTTCACAATACGTTCTACTTCCCACTCCAAGTCCGCGTCAACCTCTTCCGGCTCTCTGGGTGGTTGTTCCCTCTGTGGCCTGGAGGAGGTGCGGTATGGTTCCAACAGGGATACATGGAATATCGGATGGATTTTCCACCGCGGTGATATTTCCAGTTTGAAGGCGCGGTCTCCTCTTTTGTCCAATACTTTCAACGGGCCATAGAGCTTCGGACTAAGCTTTTTCGAGGGTCGGTTAGTTCTGATGTTCTTTGCGTTGAGCATAACCTGATCTCCAGGTTTGATGTCAGGTTGTTCTTTTGCCTTTCGATCGTAATATTTCTTCATATTTTCTCGGGTTTGTTCTAACGCTTCTTTGGCCTATTGGTGTATTGTCTTCATCCAGTGAGCATATAATTGGTCTCCGGGAGTTCGGGCTTCTGGTTCCTTCATCCATTCAGTCTGCGGGTGGAAAACATAGTTGGCATAGAACGGGGAAAGTCCATGTGCGTTTGTTGCCGAATTATTGTAGGCATGCACGGCTAATGGCAACAACTGATACCAGTCATTTTGATCGTAATTGACAAAGTTCCTTAAGTAACCTTCCAGCACTTGGTTGGTTCTTCCGGTTGTCCATCAGTTTGAGGTTGATAGGCTGTTGACATCTTTCGTTTTATTCCGAGACTTTTGCAAAGTGATTCCCAAAAATCTCCGGAGAACTTTGCATCCATATCGGAAACGAATTCTGAGGGAAGCCCATGTAGCTTCCAGACTTATCTTAAGAATACATTTGCTATATCCTTTGCCGTTGCATTTCCCTCCAGACCAATGAAATGTGCCATCTTTGGAAACCGATCCACAACTACCATTATTTGTGTTCGTCCTTGCGACTCTGGTAGTTGTATTATAATGTCGGTGGAAATGGATGACCATGCTGTATATGGCACTTCCATGGGTTGTAATAGACCATACCTCGCATGCCGCGGGGACTTATTGTGTTGGCATACGTCACATGAGCGGACGTAATCATTCATCCAGTTTGCAATGCCTTTCTAATAGAAGTCTCGTGATGTGATCTCCAAGGTTTTTTCTTGACCACAATGTCCTGCCTCCTTGGAGTCATGACATTCTTGGGCAATCGTTGTTTGTAACACTTCGTTGGCTGGGATATATAAATGGTTCTTGTAGTACAGTAGTCCTTCTACTACTGTCCAGTTGGTGGGCAATGGTTTTCCTCCCTTCTTCAATTCTTCTAGCTCGCTCTTGCGCTGCTGCCAGTCTGGGTCTCCTATGACCGCTTGCATAATGTTTGCCAATAATTGCTGGTCATATTTACTTATATCTGCTTTTGATATTATGGCATTAGATATCATGCAAGTTGCAGGCCCTATTTTGGATATTTCTCCCCAGTCCTGTGTGTCAAAATACTCATTTTCTTTGTGGTCGGCCTGTAGGTGTGCCACAACTATCGAGGTCTATTCCACTCTGCCCCTACGCAGGGAGGGGTCTGAGCGGCCGAAACCGGCACTGCCACATTCTGTCGGTGCTAGGTTCTCGACTTTTATTGCTTCCGAGGTATTTATATTTTCTATAACCAATTGCGCTATATTATCTCCCTCGCGCACTTGGCAATCCATGTCGCTATGGTTTCTCATAATAATTTTCACCTCTCCCGTGTAGTCCGCATCTATTACGCCGCCTCCAATTCCATTTCCATGTTTTGCTGCTAGATCACTTCTGGGTGTTATGCGAGCATATGTGGCTGAGGGTAACCCTACTGCAATTCCCGTTTCAACCAGAACCTGGTTTCTTGCGAGTATTATGAAGTCGTTGATTGCGTAAAAGTCGTGCACGCTGCCATTCGTGATCCTTTAGTTGGCATGTTGGCTCGTTTAGACAGTAGTTTGATCCTCAGGTTGTTTGTTCTTGGATCAGTAGCCATTCGTGTTATTTCTTCTGGTTCATTCATGTATACCAAAGAAATTTGAAAATGTGTAGGCTTGAATATTGACTGTTCGCTATGCGCAGCTCCCTCCTCCGGACGGTACTCCGACTGTCGGCTTAGTGTGTCTGGCTTTCCTCCTCGCTTTCCTGGGCGGTAAACAATCTTAAAATTGTAGTTTGCCAGTTGCTGTACCCACCGAATTTGCCTTGGATTCCAGACTTTTGTGCTCAGGAAATTTTGTAAATTTTGGTGATCCGTATACACGGTTACCGGTTTTTCCGTTCCCACTAGGTACTGCTTCCATTCTTTAAAAGCCTCTAATATAGCTACCAGTTCTTTGTCGGGGATTTCGTAATTTCTTTCAGCGGGACTTAGCTTCCTTGACTGGAAAGCGACCGGGTGTAGTTTTTTGTCCTTGAATTGGGACAAATCACAGCCTAACGCAAAGTCGCTAGCATCTGTCTCTACCACTGTTTCCCTTTCCGGGTAAAAGTGGCATAGTATGGGGGCAGTCGTGAATCTGTGTTTGAGTTCTACGAAAGCTGCCTCCTGTTCAGGGCCCCAGTTAAATGCTTTAGGATCTCCCTTCAACGTTTCAGTTATTGCTTTGCAGATTTTGGAGAAATCTTTAATAAACCGCCTGTAGAAATTGGCGAAGCCAAAAAAAATTTGCACCTCCTTTACCGATCTTGGTGCTTTCCAACCCTTTATACTAGTAATTTTTCTCTCGCTCATGGTGACCCCATCAACCGCGACGATGTAACCGAGAAATTCTACCGTATCTATATGGAACACTGATTTTGTCGTTGAGACGGCCAGGTCGTATTCCTCTAAGCGAGTCAGAACTCGCCTAACCAACTCGATATGTTCCTTCTCTGTTTTAGAGTAGATAAGAATATCATCCAGGTATATCACAACTCCATGATCCAAGAATTCGCGTAGAATTTTATTCATCATGGCTTGGAAAGATGCCGGCGCGTTTACCAATCTGAATGGCATAACTTTGTATTCAAAGTGACCGTACCGGGTTCCGAACGCTGTTTTCCATTCATCTCCTTCCTTTATCTGTAGGAGGTGGTATCCATCTTTCAAATCGAGTTTAGTGAATATCTTCGCTCCTGCTACTCTATCGCGGAGTTCACTCATAAGAGGGAGAGGGGATTTATTTGCGATGGTTAACTTATTTAGTTGACGGTAATCTACACACAATCGCATTGAACCATCTGGTTTTGGGACGAATAGGATTGGAGCCCCAGCTGGAGATTTACTCTTGGTAATCTTTCCTTGATCCTGCATTTTTTGCAGGTATTTGCTGAGTAGATCCAACTGATGAGCTGACATTGGGTATATAGGTCCCCAGGGTGGAACTGCTCCAGGTACCAGGTCAATAGCATGGTCGAAGGTTCTGCGACTAGCAAGTTTCACTGTCGTTTCCGTGGCGAATACCTTTTTGAACTCATGGTATTCGTGTGGGATTGCCAGGGGATGGGACGGTTGTACTATCTCCGGCATTGTACGTACCATTTCTATTCTTCCCACGTAGCTGGCTTCAGGGTCATGAGCCACAGTTTCGTCCCATTCAAATAATCCTTCCATGTCTTGTTCTTGGACATGGGTCTGACATTGTTCATTACTGAAGCGCCATTTCTTGGATCTTCAATGTGTGTGATGGGGTGTTCCTGATGCCACCAGCCAAACGGGATAATCAAGTCATATATCCCGGCTGGTGCAATTTCGCATGTAATGTGCGATCGATGTGCGTTCGTTCCTATCTCTAATAAGATAGGAAGAATGTAATGTTTTCCACCACCTAGGGCAGGTGTTCCTTCAAATGTGAGGATATTTTTGGTCTCAGCGTGTATATTGTAAGGAATCCAAAACTGGTGTACTAGTTTCTGATTTATGAGGTATATATTAGATCCAGAGTCTAATAAAGCGTGTGCGGGTATTCTCTGGCCATTTGCCTCTAGTGTTACCCTGCCTTCTGGGCAGGTGTAGAATTGAGTTACTAGGGCCTCCATTTTGTTTTTCTTGTTTTCGCCACTAGGGGCTTTTGCGGGTCGTTTTTGCGACATAGTGTCAATCGTTGGTAGTGATAACTGAAGGTGTTTGTTATCATGCCCGCACGGTTTCGGCTACTGAAGCCTCCTCAGACAAACTAAACCATTTCCTTTGGTGTACTGGGCAGCCCACTACTAGCGGTCTTTACCCCTTGCCGAAGGGTTCCCATACACCTGCCATTTGCCCTTCTCAGCCCACGCTTTTGTCTCCACAGGAGCCGTACTCGTATCGTTTTGACTATATCAGCATATTTGGACTCCGGGAATTCTTCACGTATCGCCTCGTTTACCTCATGAGCCTGTCGTGCCAATCCTGTTCACAAAGCCGGAGTCCAGGTTCTGGACGGATTTACCCCGCTCCATTTAGCGTGTGAACTAGGTAGCCGTAGTTACTCATTCTCTTCCACTTCATTTTTCTTGTTGTCTGGGATCCTGTTCCGTTTCTCCAACTATTCCGTTGTCCAGCTGACCTGTAATATATTTTGTTCCAGGAAGGCTTCTCACTATCCAGGTTAGACTAATTTCCCCTTATCATTCTTAAGAAGTTCTTAGTCAGCGCTGGTCTGTCCTCTCTACCTTGGATCTCTTGTAAGGATTTAGGGCTTTATAAGGACGTGAGATTGGTTGACCGTCTTCCGTACTGAGGTCCGATATTCATCAAATGTGGCGCTCCGCATTCTTCTTTTTGAGTTTTAGGTTCCCAGGGTTAGTCCCAGACTACCACGTGCCGCCGTCCAAGTTAATCGCTTCTTGCTCGCCTGTCATTCTTAGGTCTGAGATACTCCCGTAGGTCTGAACTGCTTTTCGTGATTCCGCTTTGGTTTTGAGTTTCCCACGGAGAAGCGAGGAATACCTGCTAGTAGGACCTTGCGGAGGTCGAGCCCCTTTGTTGATTTCGGTTTCGGTAAGAGGTCTATAACCGAGTACCCAGTCGCCGTCGCTGCCGGTGCCTTAGAACTCCTTAAGTTTCGTCCATGTCGTCCAGTTCGCAAATTCTGGGCCTGTTGACTTGGTTAACCCTTGGTGCGGGTGTTATTTGGCCCTCGGGCCTATTTGTAGCCTAGGGTTATCGAAATAGGGTTTTCTGACTTCCTCGTTGGTGTCCAATAACTGACACTTGTGCCTGCTTCCTGCAGTGCTTCCAAGTATGGTTAGCCAATGTGCATTGTGTGCATTGATGGTCTTTTTTCCTTTCCTCGATTTTATCTTTAGGGATTCCTTTATGAGCTTCAATCCAATTTGTATGCTCAACCTTTTGTCCAGCGGGGGTATTTTTCCTTTTTCCGCTTGTTTTTTCGGTTTGTAGGCAGCTTTTTCAGCTGCCGTATAGGTTTTCCGTTTTTGATTTCCAGCAGTGGTTTTGCTAGATTTAGATTCCTCCTCTCGCTTTCTTTTCTGGGAGTCACTTTTTCCCTGGTCGTTTTTGCGGAATAACCCTTGTTGTTCCTTGAACGATTCTTCTGCTTTGGTAACCCTGCGGACTGCCTTAATCCATTCGCTATCCAAGTCCTGATTTTCGTATGATTGCGTACCCATGGCTTCAATAGGAAGTTGCCGCTGAATTATAGTTCTCCAGGCGATACCCGATACCTCCGCCTCAATGTCGTGGTTTTCCATGGTGAGGAGATACTTCTCTATATCCCCTGTATACCGCACCTTCTCCATCACGGCTAAGGCTTTTTGTGCCTTATGCAGTACTGAGAATCGTTCTGTAAGTCGGCCCGGAAAGTGATCCAGAAATCATAACCCTCATGTTTTGGGAATCCAAGGTCCCCAGTCATTTTCTTTCGATAAATTATCGAGAAAGGTGCCACCTCGGTCCCTTCCATTCTTCCTAACGCATACTTGATGCGTTCTTCATCGTTTTCCCATTGCCATGGGTTTCTCCCAAAGTAGTACTCGCAAATTAGTAACCATACTCGCACATCCTGACTAGGTTTAGTTTCAAACTTGAAAGGTGGATCCGCTTGCCTGCGGTTGGTCCTTGACAATGCTTGCCCCAGTCGGTCGACCCATGCTTCAGCTTCGGATTCGAATTTTCGACCAGGTAAGGGTCTTCGTGATGGTTCCCCCCCTCGTTGAGAGGGACCACCTTCATCTTCCGAGCTTGGGTCATCGTCTCCTGGATTGGGTGCATTCGCCGGAGGAGGCGGTGGTGGTGCTTTTCCCCCACCACTGTTTCCATCTCCTCGATCCACTCCCTTTCCCTTGTCTCTGCGGGGAATAAACCGGAACTCTTCTCTTCCATCAGCCATTGTCCTTTTCTCTAAAGCCGGATTTTCCACCAGCTGTAGTGGCACTATTTCCCACACACTTGGTGGGTTCCTCGCAACCTGTAGTTGCACCAAAGTTTCATTCATCCATGTCAACACTCGATTTAGTTGTTCGGATGCGGCATTCTGCTGGACCACATATGCTTCCCTTTCAGCACGCTCTTGTTCGAGGTGCTGATGAAGCTCTCTTAACTACTGTCTGGTCCGCTCATGGTCCTTTTGTGCGGCTACTTGTCTTTGTAGGAGTTCGGCTTTTCGCCTAGCCAAGGCCTGTTAGAGCTGGCAGTCTCGATCCAGCGACTCTTGTCCTGTTGTCCGAATGTTAGAATGAAGTTGGGTACTCACCGCTTCATGGTGTGCAGCTCGTTCTTCCTGCGCCTGAAACTTTGCCTCCAATCGTTTGGTGGTTGCATCTTGCAGTGCGGCGGTTTCGGTTGCTAACATTTCAAGTCCTGAATTGACCTAATTCAGCTCTTCGCCAATGATTTGTTCCCCACGGGTTATCCGGTGAGCATGGTGCTGGAGTTGGGTTGCCTGATCTTGAGCTTGACCAGATAGTTCACGGTAGGCCAGATGTTGCATATCAACCGATTCCTGAAGGGTACGGTTGAAGTAGCTCATTGCCTGGCCTATACGTTCCGCTAATTTTTCCATAGCTGGATTTCTGGCGTCGGGAGGACGGGGAGTACTTGAGCGAGTTCCAGGGGCCGATTTTCTGACTCCGCTTGGCTGTGAAAGGTGGTGGAGTGCCAACGGTGACCTGGAGCGACCCGGTGCATGATCACTTTCTACCAGTAATACTTCTTCGATGTCTGACATTGCCTTGTCCGTATCGACGGTTAATTGTCGTGTGGACATTGTTTCTAGTGTGAGTTGGGATGTCTTCACAATCCCCTAGCTCAGGGAGCAAACGTGGAATTGATGATACTGAAGGAACTGGAGGTTCCTTCTTCTTCGCTATAGTAGTCAACCAACGGTTTCCACAGGAAGGTGGGTCTGTAAAAATGTTCGTAGATTTTTTGGAAATCTTTTTCGGTAGGGACGAGTAGAGGATCAGTGAACCAGGATGGTTCTTCAGGTATATAGAATTGAATCTCCGGAAGGGAGTTTTCAAGTAATTCTTCGAAAGGGGAGGTGTAATTTGAGGGGCGAGGTTCGAGCAGAAGCTCGTCGAGGAAGGTGTAATCAGCTATGAGCTTGTGTGATTCCGGAGGTATGACTTGGAGATGTCCAAATGTCATGTAGTGAGCCTTGGTAACCAGGAGAAATATCAATATACTGTTAAGGGTAGTTGATTCTAAGGGCAAGCGAATCAAACTAGGCTTAAATCTTTCTTCGTAAACGGAGATTGTCTAAGAAGGCTCGTAGGTAAAGATTTTTGAGTAATAACGTATGATATTGATAAGATCTATTCTCCGTTGCTTGATGAGGTGTAAAGCTCGGGAGGCACTACGATATTTATATCCCGCGTCTGAGTGTTCGCGGACTACATCAAATCTACCTATAACCATGTATCTTCTAACTAATTCCTCACTTCGAATTCTAGAGCGAACCGCCTTTTACCCTGAAAAATCTCTTCCCCGCACAGCTAATGGTGTGATCAAAGCTCTCCTTTCTCCGATGGTGGGTGGGCCCACTCGGTGAGAGATGTTTACCTTCGTTCTGCTGTATAAACTATGACCGTCCAGTTTGGAATCTGCCAATAGTTTCTTAGAACACCAAGGGGCCAACTGGTTGTCGACCCGATCCGCTTCTTGCGGTGATATCCGGCTCTGCAGAGGGCTTTCATGATGACTTGTGTTCACGATCGGCCCAATTGCCTTCTCGTCTTCACTGCCTCTCCTTATCAACATGTTCCGATAGGCTTGCTTACCTAAGATAGGCATTCATTTGGGGTTCGGTACTATTCTCTGCTGAATAGGCCGAATACCACTCCCTCCTAGGCTTCCGGACGTTGTTTTGGTCTCTTGACTTCAACGGGATGTAACTCTGCGAGTTCTTAACGAAATCGCTTGGTTCCTTTTCCCAGGCGTAGCCAGAGATGCCCTCTTATATACCCGGCGGACAGGATCCGGACGGACGGACGGCGACGACGTATACGGTATTACGAGAGGTGCTCCAATATTTCTTCTTTCTATGATTGAGAGCCACTGCACAAGCCGCCAGTGCTGTCGTCCGGGGCCAACGTCGGGGCCGGAGGGGGATATTAGTCTGTGGAGTTTCAAGCCCAGAGCTCTCAAACTGCTCCTCTGGGCCCTTGTGGGAGTTGTGTGCCTAACAAAGAAGGTCAGAGTCAATCGAGATAGAGGATCCCATCCCCGGGTATATTGCCTGGCGTCCAATGGCCTTGGTACCTGCTAGGACTTCTGCCAACTCTGCTGCATTGGTAATCGGCCTAACCCTGAATTCCTGCATGGCAGGCTGTTTTTTGGTCTCCATATCCCAGACCTCATCTGGTACTATAACAGCACCAGTCAAAGTATCAAATCCAAACCCACTCATCTCCTTCAACCTTGTCTAAACCTTCCATTTCCTTTTCAACATTACCAGTTTCCCTTGACACTTCTCCCCCATAACCAGATTCCCCATATTGGTCCTCCTTTGAACCTTCTCTGCAATCTCATGCCACACATCCATCATAAAGCTCTTGTCAGACCTTTTCCCTACTCAAATTGCTCTCAGAAGCTCCTGAAGCAAGGTCGTAGCCATCTCTGGTAACCAGTCAATAGGACGGGATAGCTGTCTTTTGGGTTTGGAGATTCTTTCAGTAAAGGATGAGGGGATATTGTAAGTTTCGACTAATTCAATCGGAGATTAGCTAGTTCCTGACATGGTAGTACGGTCTAGATCGACTGGTATTTAGAGGCTTCCTTGACTGTATCTCAGGCATGTTAGACAAGAATACTGCTTTGAACTTCTACTGTGTCGCTTACCTGCTGTTAGCAAAATCCTCCCTTATAGGCCTCATCAATGGCAGCAGACCTTGCTCTTCCTGTTCAGCTATTGATTCGGGTTGTATTGTGGTAGTTGAACTGACTGAACTTTCAGGGAACTCTGGTTGCGTTGAGGTAGTTGAACGGAGAAAATAATGGGTGGCAACTTACAGTTGAGATATTAATGAACGGTTGAGTTGGCAACGACCGTTCCTCTACACCCAACCATATCGATACTGAACGGACGACCTGCCTTCCGTCCCTGCTGAACATGGCCTAAGTGACATCCTCCGTCTCCACTACACACATGGCGATTGAAATCTCAACACTACAAGAAATCATCACCAACTCCACCCAGTGGTTTCCCACCACCTCTGTCCTTCCCATGGGGTTGTGACTTGTTTACCTCTATCTATCCTTGCAAAACTCATTAGGGTCTACCCCTTAGAGTCTATCCTTTCCCTTCCATGCTAGCTGATAGTTTGCTCTCCTTGCCAAGCTCTTGTTTCGTGTAACGGGGGCACCCTATAGGAAGATGGATCCTAAGGTTGCGACCGCACCAAAAGACTCAACGCAAAGTTCACAGAAGGTAAAGATAAAAATAATTCAATCAAATGATAAAACTTAATATCGTTAAGCCAGAGCTTCACTCAATTCAAGTCTTCTCGAGAGGATAGTTGGTTATCAGAGTAGCGTGCCGTTCGCGTTTACTTAAGTAGAATTATAAAGCCAACGACACCCATCCCTACTCCAACCATTAAGAGAGCTCCCTTCTCCACTCAGGGATCATCTGACACATGGCCCTTTCGGAATTAACTTCAGGGCCTGTGGATCGCTCGCGTAAGTTGAATCCGTTCAATAATAAAGGTTTTCTGCAATGCATTTTGATTATGCCTACAGGAGAGAAAAACCTTTCTGATCGCCGTCTTGTCAATGGCCAACTGACAATCCAACTTTGGACCCAAACCTAGGTATGAGACTCAGTAGCCCTACTGCTTTTTCCGTCTATGCAAGCACTGCAGTCAACTGTGTCTACTTGGCCTATCGGCAGCTTTTCTTGGGACTGCATAGCTCCCCCGGTAAGTGTCTTTACTGAGTTGGCTAAATAGGCGCTACCTATAGCCAACCGTTCAGGGATCACCTTAGCCGTGATAAGACTGAATGCCTCTTAGAGTCCTGTAACGTCCCTCAGTAATGGTATAGCGCCTGGGCTATCGTTGTTTAAGTAGTAGAGTTTTATCCGGACAAACTTCCGTTTATCCCCAACTCTCCGATAGCTATTCCGGGGGACCCCCATACCTCCCATAGGGATTATAGGCACCTAGAGTACCCACGGAAGGCCATCTGATGTCAATACTAACAACTTGCCCGGGTTGGCCGTTGCCCACCCCTATATATATCCTGCGGACAGCATCTGGTCGGAAGTACGGCAGTGACGTATACGGGGTTACGCTGCCACCTTCGATCTCTCAGTTTTGTTAGGCTTTTACCAACTGTCACCCTTTCCCACCCGTCGCACGGGGCGAACGTGGGAGCTGCAAGGGGGTGTTGGGCGCGCCAAAATTACTCCAACCACCCTGGGGTACTTGTAGTAGGATTTCGCATTTCGCGTAAGGTTAGGGGAGGGTAACTTGAGGTCCACAATTTCACCCGCGATCCCCAAGGTAGGGTAACTGGGCCCTATCATGGTGCAAATCGCTGCGGAAGTCTGTGGAACGCCCGTTTGCCTCACCAGAAGGTTCCGCGTAACTGACCTATTTGTTACACGCGATTCCACAAGCTAGAAACACCTGGTTACACGAATGTAGCACACCCAGCGGCGTCTGCACTGCTTACCAAATTTTTCCGAGGGCTCCCTGTTACCCTGCCTAAGTGGTTACCCTGCCTAACTGAGGAGATGGGTTACCCAATCTAAAGGGTTACCCTGCCTAACCATGCTTCCGGGTTATCCTACTCAAGAGGGTTACCCTGCCTGACTGTAGCTCCGGGTTACCCTGTCTAGCAGGGTTACCCTACCTAAGTGTACACCAAGGTTACCCGGCCTTGCTGGGTTACCCTATCTAACTAGATACCTAAGTACCCTTTCTTCATGATAGGTACTTATGGTTGCTATGTCACTTTGCAGGTATCTGGTACCGTTCCTGTCCAGGTCCTAGTAGGACCACTGGCTGGGCTGAGGTTCGGTAAGCTATACCAACTGATCTAGGGGTCATTACATTTCGCCACACTTTACTTATTTGCTCTGCCTCTCTTAACATTTGCATGTTCGGCAACACCCTACCTTCATACAGCTGGGAGACACACTTGCAGTGGAAGGAAATTCCCAACAGGCCTATGGTCGCATTGTAGTCTAATAGTCAATTCCACCACTCTCTGTCCTTTGAGAACTACTTAGATGGGTACTCACACGGTTCTATCCCTAATAATTGAGTCTCCCCGTCCTCTTCCTCTTCTTATCTCTCCTCTCCTCACAGTGGATAGTCTGGCACACTACTGCTCCCCCTCTTCGAAGCTGGCACCTTACTGCATCAACCATGGCAGGCACCCTACCTCTGCTGTCCTTTTCAGCTGGTGCCTTACTACCTCCCCTCTCTACTACTCTTTCCTACAGTCAAATCTCCCTTCGGGTACACCTGGTACTAGTATTGCAATATCTCTGGGACTTATGTTAATGCTTTCTATTACATCGGAATCTCAGGTCCATCATCAACCTGCCAGTGCCCTTATGGGTGTAAAGTAGTGGCTAATTTCTCCTTATCTGTAGTAGTTTTCGCCCTAAGTTCTCCTTATGCTTTCCTTCTTTCCTGCTTCTTACCTAAAACCTGTTTTCTCCTTAACCAGCTAAGGGTTTGTTTCCTTGTAGGCGAGATTTGTGGTTAGGCGTGTAACAGAGAATCCTGGAAGTACATCTTTTGATCCCTGGAAGTGCGGAGGATGTTTGATTGGAATAATGGTTTTAGTTTTTCCATAGCTAGCACTGCATGCACATTCTTGTACCTTCTGGACGAACATATGAGATAATCAAAAGAAAAACCTGCCCATAGTTAAGGGATCATCTAGTAACGGACCAGAGACCCCAAGAATATATTCAGATATTAGTTTTCAAGAACTCTTTACCTTTTATAATTATTCATAACGGAGCTTTCCTAACAATTCTCGCTCACTCTCATAGAAGCACGGCCTTAGCAATTCAGCAGTACACAATTCGCTACCCCTTAACCCTATATTGTTAGTCTCTTATCACCAAAGCTTCTCAGTTTTCTCACAAGTATTTTATCTTGTACCTAAAGAATACCACGATGCTCAAAGTTTTTATCAGGGCAAACTTTATGGGCATATCCGACCTCAGAACTTTGACAACATATTCCCTATCCGCTACGAAGAATATACACCTAAGGTGAGGAGAATAGCACTTCGACATTTACGTTCTATACACCAAACTCTTACAGAAAAAATATATCTACAAGGCGGATGGTGGATAACTGCATTCAGTAAACGCAAATAAATATCTATCTAAGATTATATAGAAGAGCCTAAACTCAATCCTGAATCCTGATGTTTGATTTTTGAACCTTTACCAAATCAACAACCAAGAAGTATTGTTCCTGAAGACAAAAGGTTGGACAACTTTTCTTACAAAATGAGTAATAGTTATTGATGTAACTTTTTCTGTAACATTTAACGTTAGGTTTTATTTGCCTATTTTACTATTCTAAGAAAAATATTAAAAACATTCTCTCCTCAAACCTGTATTCTATAAATAATTTATAATATGATATTATATCATACCACTTATTCTATGATACATTTTCAAAAACCCATTTGCCACTCCTTTCATTTCTTTTTATCATACAACCTTATCACTGTGATATATATCCTCTCTGCTTTTTTACAACTATATTGATATTTACCTCCAATTATAATATCATATTACAGATCAATTACTTTATCAGGAACTAGAATCTAAGGTAAATTCCAACACTTCTGACATTTCCTGATATAAGCAATAGTTTTGTCTAAAAATTTAAAATAAGAGTTAGATCATATGGAAAATGGAATCTCCAGTCCGCACTGCAATAGATGAGAGTATACAGAAGTGAGCTGGTACAAAGAAACATTTTCTCCAGCATCAGCCAAAGCAAAATACTTCAATGGCTATTTCTCCGAAAATACCCCTTACTGGAGCTGAGCTGACTGGCCGATGCAGAGCAAAGAAATCCCTATTGAATACTGCTAGTACTTGTTCAACGATTGCAACAGCCTGTGTGGGATCTCGGATCAAAATATTCCCTTCCTATATGAGGATACGTAAATTTCGTGAATGCTTAAAACCTCATTCTGATTTTGCACCGCATCAACCATTTTGCGCCCATGAGCGTGCAAGGAGATACTATTCTAAGAAGCAGTAACAGCGTCTCCTAGCTGGACTATCTGCAACGTTTATAGATGTAATTCAATGTGAAAGATTTAATACTAAATCACTATGTATTGAAATATTAGATACCTTGTTAAGACCTAGCTTAATTATAATTAAGAATTCTATACCTCAAATACGAAGTGGCCCCTCCGAAAATCTTCATCAACTAGCCTATAACCGTGGGCATTGGCTTTCAGGTGATCCAAGAAAACCCAAAATAGTGATCCCCAAGGCAGCAACCAAGCGTTCCGCAAAAGTGGTAAAGAGAAGTGCTAAGACACATTCTAAGCACCACTTTGGCGAGAAATTAGATTTGGATATGCAGCTGTTTTCATTTATTAAATTGAAATATTAGGAGGAGCGATCATGGCAGAAGAATGAGTTATAGAGAAGTCCAACAAATCCTATAACAGCTTTTCATTCTTGAAAAGAGCACGTCTTAAAGGTGGCAACAACAGGATGGTGCTCGAAATCGGTCACAGAGCGAATCCTAATTCCAGAAGTGAATTATATCCGACAATGGACACTATTTTCGCCTAAAGACGGAAAACACACAAATATCACAAGCTGGTTGACAGATGAGGGAACAATTTTAGCAATGACAAAGTATATCTCCCTTGCTGGAGAGGGTATATTCAGCAAATTTTGTTATAATCTCATGCTATGAGTAAATATAGGCTGCAGTTATTTAAGGGGTAATTTAAAATAAATTCAAATCTTTTCCCTTACACCTATGGATTCAATTGGACTTGCTAAGCCTATTACAACTAATGGGCTAGAGACATATGGCAATTCAGAACATAGTGAGAAGTATATACCTATGCAATTGGATTCAATCGATGGCATACATTGTAAAATCCAGACCGCACTTTCTAGTCAGGCAGCTCGTATATGGCTGTGAAAGTTGTAACGGAACTGGAGAGAGGTTCGAAAAGCAGTCTATAAAGATAGACATGAAAGGCCAGATGTACAAAATTATCGTCAGAGTATCTTCCTTCCTAGAATGTCAGGACTGAGACTACAAATGCTAGAGTAGGATGGTGAGTTATGTCCAATTATGAAGGTATTAGAGCCAGGAGTCAAGCTGATTCTTTTTGTGAAACATGATAAATCCACATTCAATTCCAAGGATGGAAGAAAGCGTATCAGGATTCATGAAGACAAAAGCTCTCGTAAAGAAAAAGGAAAGGGACTAGGATTGCATATTTCTGAGATCCGGACATATGTTAGGCGACTGGGAGAAGGAAGTGCTTGTGAGATTGTCAATTATGGTGGGGATGTCTGATGGAATGGGGAATTATTGTTATAACAAATGCCGGAAAAGGTGATCCCTGAGTTCGAGAAAGCTTTCCCAGGATGCAAGGCCTTATTTGCTTTCGTTAAGGCCAATGGTCATCTGACATATACCGTTAATATACTCCAAGTGGAAATCTGAATCTCAATCCAAGTAGCAAAAACACCGATCCAATACCTACAGGGTTGTTCATACAACCAAATGCACCACGGAAAATCCAAATGCAGTCCATGATCTTATCTAATGATCGCCTGAAGAGATTGCTGTTGATTTTAGAAGAATGCAGGGTATGGCCGACTGGACGCATCTTTATTACACAGTGCTCTAACCAAGTAGAAAAACATGGAACATCAAAACCAAACCCTACTTGTAAATATGCAAGCAAAGCATCAGGTTGAGCATGTACACAATTAGCTTCACAGCCTGACTTTCAAGTGTAGAAATGAGAGGTGCAAGAGGCTATTGAAGTATCTAGGCATTTGATTATCTTTTATCCTATATACCAGTTAGGCACATGGGTACAAGATACTAGAATCCAGCTCTGAATTCATCAGGAAATTGGGCTGAGATACTAATACCCCTCCTGCCCACTTGTTGGGCCTGCACGTCACCTGCGGCGTCTATGGCAAAAGGTGTCCCCTCACCAAAACACCGGAAATTGGCACCCCTCTTGTACCAACGTATAAGTTGTCATCATTCCTCAGACCGGATGCGGTGGGCCAGGAATATGCAGGGAGAGGCGCGGACGAGCGAATGCAGGTGGAATCAAGTACATAGGATCTGTGTCCGCAGAGCTATGGTCCATTCCGTAATGCCTTCTCTGGAATGGACCAAAGGTGACGGGATGCACGGGGCAAAAAAATGAGAATATGATGAGTCGGCTCCAGGAGACACATGAGAATCCAATCAGACCCCGAAAAGATACCTATCTCAGCCTAAGAACCAATCGGAACAGTGTGATAAGGAGATTGAGAGCAATAAGATACGGTATTGAACACAGCATAAGTCTTGAGTCGTCCAGAAAGCAATCTGCAAGACACCAGGAAAGCCGCTAGTATTCAGATAGGTCACCAGCCAAGTTGGCCACTTGGGGTTCTAAAAAACTATTTGTAAATTCCACGATAGACTACCTAAGTTTAATCGGCAGGACGAATAACAATATCTCCGACTGATAAAAAGTTCACACCATCAGGCAATAAAATTAGCTCTGTTGTATCGATAAGCTGCCGTGGTAACAATATTCTCTGGGTCAAACGGTTCTTGCACTTAGAATTGACTGAAGGAAACGGTTGGAAGCATATAAAAATATAGAATTTAGATGTTGTCCGTAAACACTCGAACATGGGATATAAATATCAAAGTGCCTCCCAAGCTTTAGCCATCATCAAGCAAGGAACAACAGATCTTCTTAATATTATAAGTTTTACTTGAAATTATAACCTAAAAGCCTTCCTAGACAATCTTAGTTTACGAAGAAAGATTTAAGTCTAGTCAGATTCGCTTGTTCTTATGATCTAATAACCTTAACAATACTACGGTGAGCTCAATTTTATTGAGTATATTTACCGCAGTGTAAAGTTATATGCAAGAGCTCATTGTGAGTGTTCCTTCTCCGCATTTGTATGTATTTTTCCTCTTACATTAGCAGATGTAAGTGAAAAGTTGATTTTGAAGTATTAATAGGGAGTTTTTTGGATGATTGATGCTTATCGTAACAATTTGGTATATTGGTCTGTTGATTTTAAAAGGCTTATCTTTAGCAGGTATAGTTCACATAGACAGGTTACTGAGTCTGAACTCATTGTGTAATATTATCTATTTAATTTTCCACCTCTTTTATTTAAATATAATCTATTCTTTTCAATACTGGTTTTCCTTACTCAAATTTTGCTAGAGTGATATATAAGTTGATACTTGCTATTATGAGTTTATTTTGAATTCACTAATTTTGAAAAGCATAGTAGACTCATGTATAACAGGGGTTTTTAATTGGTTATATAATATATTGAAAAAATAATAATTGATGTTAGTAACTTAAAGTTAGATTATTACAGAAATCATTACATCAATAACTGTGACTCTTTTTATGAAAAAAGTGGTCCCACCTCTAGTCTTCCGGAACCATACCTCCAATACTTCTCTATCAGGACACCCTATCCTGACTTTTGATTATGTATCTACCATATCCTTTTTTGAAGAGATACCTGCTGCTGATCTTGCAAATATTCTGCTATTTAAATTGTTGAACTATCATGGTTCACTAAACCTTCTTTAGTTGTCACACAGGAGAACTATTCACAAATCCACACATATTTTCATGGGCAAGACCTTCTGTAGCGCAAATTTCAGGACTGGGATTCTGAGTGGTCTAACTGTTCTTCTGAATACCACTTTCTGGCCTTGAGGCTGAATGACTGGTCATTTTAAATTTACCAATACTAAAACTATCAGGGTTTATAATTGAGCTGTCATGGCTATGGCAATAGATAATACAAGAGTTCCTAGTCCTATAGGGCCCAATAGCATCATTGAAGAAGACAATACTAAATGAACGCCTTCAGCTTTCTTGATTCCGATCTAACCCGTTTCAGCTCTCCCATTTTACATTTGGGTCGAGGAGCTTCTTGTGTTTAAAAACGAGCCATGCATGCTAAGAAACCTGTCAGCACTAAAGATAACTTCCAGCAAATAGATGTTTATGCATTATGCGACCTGGACCGATCTCTGGAAGAAAGTGCAGATTTGAATCATATAGCAATCTTAGCATTATCACAGCAGGTCAGGCAAGGGTTTATAATGCTAGAATTATTTCAACAAGTATGGCTAGGGGTGAGGTTGTCAATGATGCTGATATACACTAAGGCTGCAGAGCACTTGAATGGCAGAGAGGCGATACTGAAAGTGAGCAGCAAAGTTACGTGCCCAGATTCCGCAAGAATTCTGACGCCAACAGGCTCCACAGGAAGAACAGGCCCATATCTCGGAAACAAGGGATTGGATTCTGCAAAAAGCTCTCAAAGACTTAAATGCTCACTTACATCTGCAGCAACTAGAATAGAACCAGAGAATTAATGAGCAACATGAAATTGTCACTTAAAATCAACGGATTCAGTGCGAAGGTATGAAGGCATACCTTGATCCCTTGGTATGTCAACTGGCTGATTAACCAGTTCCAGTACCAACCTAGCCTGAGACTTGTTGTTAGGCACATAACTCCCACAAGGGCACAGAGGAGCGGTTTGAGATCTCTGGGCTTGAAACTCCACAGACTAATACCCCCCTCCGGCCCCGACGTTGGCCCCGGACGACAGCACTGGCGCCTTGTGCAGTTGCTCACAATCATAGAAAGAAGAAATATTGGAGCACCTCTCTTAACACCGAGTACGTTGTCGCCGTCCGTCCGACCGGACCCTGTCCGTAGGGTATATAAGAGGGCATCTCTGGCTACGCCTGGGAAAAAGAACCAAGCGATTTCGTTAAGAACTCGCAGAGTTACATCCCGTTGAAGTCAAGAGACCAAAACAACGTCCGGAAGCCTAGGAGGGAGTGGTATTCGGCCTATTCCGCAGAGAATAGTACCGAACCCCAAATGAATGCCTATCATAGGCAAGCAAGCCTATCAGAACATGTTGATAAGGAGAGGCAGTGAAGACGAGAAGGCAATTGGGCCGATCGTGAACACAAGTCATCCTGAAAGCCCTCTGCAGAGCCGGATATCACTGCACGAAGCGGATCGGGTCGACAACCAAGTTGGCCCCTTGTTGTTCTAAGAAACTATTGGCAGATTCCAAACTGGACGGTCATAGTTTATACAGCAGAACGAAGGTAAACATCTCTCACCGAGTGGGCCCACCCACCATCGGAGAAAGGAGAGCTCTGATCACACCATTAGCTGTGCGGGGAAGAGATTTTTCAGGGTCAAAGGGGGTTCGCTCTAGAATTCGAAGTAAGGAATTAGTTAGAAGGTACATGGTTATAGGTAGAATTGATGATGTCCGCGAACACTCAGACGCGGGATATAAATATCGAAGTGCCACCCGAGCTTTACACCTCATCAAGCAACGGAGAAGAGATCTTATCAATATCCTAAGTTTTACTCAAAAATCTTTACCCACGAGCCTTCCTAGACAATCTCCGTTTACGAAGAAGGATTTAAGGCTAGTTTGATTCGCTTGCCCTTAGAATCAGCTACCCTTAACAGTATATTGATATTTCTCCTTGTTACCAAGTCTCACTACATGACATTTGGACATCTCCAAGACATACCTCTGGAATAACACAAGCTCATAGCTGATTCCACCTTCCTCGACGAGCTTCTGCTCGAACCTCGCCCCTCAAATTACACCTCCCCTTTCGAAGAATTACTTGAATACTCCATTCCGGAGATTCAATTCTATATACCTAAAGAACCATCCTGGTTCACTGATCCTCTACTCGTCCCTACCGAAAAAGATTTCCAGAAAATCTACGAACATTTTTACGGACCCACCTTCCTCTGGAAACAGTTGGTTGACTACGATACCGAAGAAGAAGGAACCTCCAGTTCCGTCAGCATCATCAATTCCTCGTTCGCTCCCACAGCTTGGGGATTGGAAAGACATCCCAACTCACACTAGAAACAATGTCCTCACCACAATTAACCGTCGATACAGACAAGGGAATGTCGAATATCGAAGAAATTTCGTTGATAGGGAGCGATCACGAACATGGTCGCTCCAGGTCAGCCTTGGCACTCCACCACCTTTCACAGCCAAGTGGAGTCAGAAAGTCGGCCCCAGGAACTCGATCAAGCACTCCCCGTTCCCCCGACGCCAGAAATCCAGCTATGGAAAGATTAGTAGAACGCATAGGCCAGGCAATGAGCTACTTCGACCGTACCCTCCAGGAATCAGTTGATATGCAACATCTGGCCTACCGTGAACTGACTGGCCAAGCTCAGGATCAGGCGAATCAACTCCAGCACCATGCCCAGCGGATAACCCGTGGAGAACAAATCATTGGCGAAGAGTTGAAACAAGTCAATTCGGGACTTGAAATGTTAGCAACGGAAACAGCCGCACTTCAAGATGCAATCACCAAACGGTTGGAAGCAAAGCTGCGAGCACAAGAAGAACGGACTGCGCACCATGAAGCGGTAGGTACCCAACTTCATGCTAATATTGGGGCAACAGGACAAGAGTCGCTGGATCGAGACCGCCAGCTAGAACAGGCCTTGGCTAGGCAAAAAGCCGAACTCCT
Source organism: Tuber calosporum (assembly GCA_003316355.1). NCBI lineage: Eukaryota > Fungi > Ascomycota > Pezizomycetes > Pezizales > Tuberaceae > Tuber > Tuber calosporum. The sequence goes on along the minus strand of QFET01000422.1, from coordinate 31,020 downwards.
ACAAAGACAAGTGGCCACACAAAAGGACCATGAGCGGACCAGACAGGAGTTAAGAGAGCTTCACCAGCGCCTCGAACAAGAGCGCACTGAAAGGGAAGCATATGTAGTCCAACAGAATGCTGCATCCGAACAACTAAATCGAGTGTTGTCACGGATGAATGAAACTTTGGTGCAACTACAGGTTGCGAGGAACCCACCAAGTATGTGGGAAACAGTGGCACCACAGCCGGTGGAAAATCCGGGTTTGGAGAAACGCACAACGGCTGATGGAAGAGAAGAGTTCCGGTTTATTCCCCGCAGAGACAAGGTAAAGGGAGTGGATCGAGGAGACGGAAACAATGGAGGGGGAAAAGCACCACTACCGCATCCTCCGGCGAATGCACTCAATCTAGGAGACGATGACCCAAGCTCGGGAGATGAAGGTGGTCCCTCTCGACGAGGGGGGGAGCCATCTCGAAGACCCTTACCTGGTCGACAATTCGAATCCGAGGCTGACGCATGGGTCGACCGACTTGGGCAAGCATTGTCAAGGACCAACCGACGGCAAGCGGATCCACCATTCAAGTTTGAAAATAAACCTACTCAGGATGTGCGAGTATGGTTACTAAACTGCGAGGACTACTTTGGAGGAAACCCATGGCAATGGGAAAATGATGAAGAACACATCAAGTATGCGTTAGGAAGAATGGAACGAACTGAGGTGGCCCCTTTCTCAATAACATATCGAAAGAAAATGACTGGGGATCTCGGGTTCCCTAAACATGAGGGTTATGATTTCTGGGTCACTTTCTGGGCCGAAGTTACAGAACGATTCTCGGTATTGCACAAGGCCTAAAAAGCCTTAGCCGAAATGGAGAAAGTTAGGTATACAGGGGACATAGAGAAGTATCTCCTCACCATGGAAAATCACAACATTGAGGCAGAAGTATCCGGCATCGCTTGGAGAACCATAATCCAGCTGCAACTTCCTATCGAGGCCATGCGTACGCTATCACATGAAAATCATGACTTGGATAGCGAATGGATCAAGGCAGTCCGCAGGGTCACCAAAGCAGAAGAATCGTTCAAGGAACAACAAGGGCTTTTCCGGAAAAAAGACCAGGGAAAAAGTGACTTCCCGAAAAGAAAACGCGAGGAGGAAGCGAAATCTAGCAAGACCACTGCTGGAAATAAGAAACGAAAAACCTATACAGCAGCTGAAAAGGCAACCTACAGATAGAAAAAACAAGCGGAAAAAGGGAAAAAAGCCCCCGCTGATGGAAAGGTTGAGCATACAAATTGGGTGGAAGCTCATAAAGGAATCCTTAAAGACAAAATTGAAGAACGAAAGAAAGCCAACCAATGCACTCAGTGCACGTTGGCCAACCATACTTGGAAATTCTGCAGGAAACAGGCACAAGTATCAGTTATAGGGCAGATATTGGGAAATTTCAGACCCCAATATCGACGACCCCAGATAACAAAAGGGTAACCAGAACCTACCACGAGGGTGAACCAATTCAACCGGCCCAGGATCTGGGAACTGGACGACATGGATGAAACCTAGAAAAGGTTTTTAGGCACCGGCAGCAACGGCGACCGGGTACTCGGTTATGGACCCCTTACCGAAACCGAAATCAACAAGGAGGTTCGACCTCTGCAAGGTCCTACTAGCAGGTATTCCGCGCTTCTCCGTGGGAAACTCAAAACCAAAGCGAGAATCACGAAAAGCAGTCCAGACCTACGGGAGTATTGCAGACCTAAGAATGACAGGTGAGTAAGAAGCAATTAACTTGGCCGGCGGCTCGTGGTAGTCCGGGACTAACTCTGGGAACCTAAAACTCAAAAAGAAGAATGCGGAGCGCCACATTTGATTTATATCAGACCTCAGTATGGAAGACGGTCAACCAATCTCGCGTCCTTATAAAGACCTAAATCCTTACAAGAGATCCAAGGAAGAGTGGACAGACCAGCGCTGACTAGGAACTTCTTAAGAATGACAAGGGGAAATTAGTCTAGCCTGGATTGTGAGAAGCCTTCCAGGAACAAAGTATATTACAGGTCGGCTGGACAACGGAATAGATAGAGAAACGGAACAGAATCCCGGACATCAAGAAAAATGACGTGGAAGAGAATGAGTAACTACGGCCACCTAGTTCACACGCTAAATGAAGCGGGGTAAATCCGTCCCGAACCTGGACTCCCGCTTTGTGGACAGGATTGGCACGATAGACTTATGAGGTAAACGAGGCGATGCGTGAAGAATCCCCGGAGTCCAAATACGCTGATATAGTCAAAACGAGACGAGTGCGGCTCCAGTGGAGACAAAAGCGTGGGCTGAGAAGGGCAAATGGCAGGTGTATGGGAACCCTTCGGCAAGGGGTAAAGACCGCTAGTAGTGGGCTGCCCAGTAGACCAAAGACAGAGATCTTAGCTTGTCTGAGGAGGCTTCAGTAGCCGAAACCGTGCGGGTATGGTAACAAACACCTTCAGTTATCACTACCAACGATTGACACTATGTCGCAAAAACGACCCGCACAAGCCCCTAGTGGCGAAAACAAGAAAAAGAAAAGGGAGGCCCAAGTACCTCAATTCTACACCTGCCCAGAAGGCAGGGTAACACTAGAGACAAATGGCCAGAGAATACCCGCACACGCTTTATTAGACTCTGGATCTAATATATTTCTCATAAATCAGAAACTAGTAAACCAGTTTCGGATTCCTTACGATACACACGCTGAGACCAAAAATATCCTCACATTTGAAGGAACCCCTGCCCTAGGGGGGGGAAAAAATTACACTCATCCTATCTTATTAGAGATAGGAACAAACACTCATCGATCGCGCATTACATGCGAAATTGCACCAGCCGGGATATATGACTTGATTATCCCGTTTGGCTGGTGGCATCAGGAACACCCCATCACACACATTGAAGATCCAAAGAAATAGGGCTTCAATAATGAACAATGTCAGACCCATGTCCAAGAACAAGACATGGAAGGATTATTTGAATGGGACGAAACTGTGGCTCATGACCCTGAAGCCAGCTACGTGGGAAGAATAGAAATGGTACGAACAATGCCGGAGATAGTACAACCGTCCCATCCCCTGGCAATCCCACACGAATACCATGGGTTCAAAAAGGTATTCGCCACGGAAACGGCAGAGAAACTTGCTAGTCGCAGAACCTTCGACCCTGCCATTGACCTGGTACCTGGAGCAGTTCCACCCTGGGGACCTATATACCCAATGTCAGCTCATCAGTTGGATCTGCTCAGCAAATACCTGCCAAAAATGCAGGATCAAGGAAAGATTACCGAGAGTAAATCTCCAGCCGGGGCTCCAATCCTATTCATCCTAAAACCAGATGGTTCAATGCGATTGTGTGTGGATTACCGTCAACTAAATAAGTTGACCATCGCAAATAAATACCCTCTCCCTCTAATGAGTGAACTCCGCGATAGAGTAGTAGGAGCGAAGATATTCACTAAACTCGATTTGAAAGATGGATACCACCTCCTAAGGATAAAGGAAGGAGATGAATGGAAAACAGCGTTCCGAACCCGGTACGGTCACTTCGAATACAAAGTTATGCATTCGGGTTGGTAAACGCGCCGGCATCTTTCCAAGCCATGATGAATAAATTTCTACGCGAATTCTAGGATCATGGAGTTGTGGTATACCTGGATGATATTCTTATCTACTTCAAAACAGAGAAGGAACATATCGAGTTGGTTAAGTAAGTTCTGACTCGCTTAGAAGAATACGACCTAGCCGTCTCAACGACAAAATCGGTGTTCCATGTGGATACGGTAGAATTTCTCAGTTACATAGTCGCAGTTGATGGGGTAACCATGAGCGAGAGAAAAATTGCTAGTATAAAGGGTTGGAAAGCACCAAGATCGGTAAAGGAGGTGCAAATTTTTATTGGCTTCGCCAATTTCTACAGGCGGTTTATCAAAGATTTCTCCAAAATCTGCAAACCAATAACTGAAACATTGAAGGGAGACCCTAAAGCATTTAACTGGGGCCCTGAACAGGAGGCAGCTTTCGTAGAACTCAAACACAGATTCACGACTGCCCCCATACTATGCCACTTTTACCCGGAAAGGGAAACAGTGGTAGAGACAGATGCTAGCAATTTTGCTTTAGGCTGTGTTTTATCCCAATTCAAGGACAAAAAACTACACCCGGTCGCTTTCCACTCAAGGAAGCTAAGTCCCGCCGAAAGAAATTACGAAATCCACGACAAAGAACTGCTAGCCATATTAGAGGCTTATAAAGAATGGAAGCAGTATCTATCGGGAACGGAAAAACTGGTAACCGTGTATACGGATCATCAAAATTAACCAAGTTTCCTGACCACAAAAGTCTGGAATCCAAGGCAAATTCGGTGGGCACAGCAACTGGCAAACTACAATTTTAAGATTGTTTACAGACCAGGAAAGCGAGGAGGAAACTCTGACGCACTAAGCCGGCGGCCGGAGTACCGTCCGGAGGAGGGAGCTGCGCATAGCGAACAGTCAATACTCAAGCCTACACATTTTCAAATTTCTCTGGTATACATGAATGAACAAGAAGAAATAATACGAATGGCTAACGATCCAAGTACAAACAACCTAAGGATCAAACTACTGTCCAAACGAGCCAAGATGCCAAAAAAGGATCACGAATGGCAGCCGAACATGACCTTTACCCAATCAACCAGTTCATAATACCTGCAAGAAACCAGGTTCTGGTTGAAACGGGAATTGCAGTAGAGTTACCCTCTGGCACATATGCTCGCATAGCACCTAGAAGTGGTCTAGCAGCAAAACAAGGAATTGGAATTGGAGGTGGCGTAATAGATGCAGACTACACTGGAGAGGTGAAAATCATTATGAGAAACCATAGCGACGTAGATTGCCAAGTGCGCGAGGGAGATACGATAGCGCAATTGGTTATAGAAAATAAAAATACCAGGGAAGCAATGGAAGTCGAGAGCCTAGCAGCGACAGAACGTGGCAGTGCCGGTTTCGGCAGCTCAGACCCCTCCCCGCGTAGGGGCAGAGCGGAATAGACCTCGATAGTTGTGGCATACCTACAGGCCGACCACAAAGAAAATGAGTAGTTTGACACACAGGACTGGGGAGAAAAATACAGAATAGGGCATATAACTTGCATGATGTCTAACGCCATAATATTAAAAGCAGATGTAAGGAAATATGACCAGCAATTATTGGCAAACATCAAGCAAGTGTCCACAGGGGACCCAGACTGGCAGCAGCGCAAGAGCGAGCTGGAAGAATTGGAGAAGGGAGGAAAACCATTGCCTGCCAACTGGACAGTAGTAGAAGGACTACTGTACTACAAGAACCCTTTATATATCCCAGCCAACGAAGCGTTACAGACAACGATTGCCCAAGGATGTCATGACTCCAAGGTGGCAGGACATTTTGGTCAAGAAAAAACCTAGGAGATCACATCACGAGACTTCTATTGGAATGGCATTGCCAACTGGATGAATGATTACGTCCGCTCATGTGACGAATGCCAACACAATAAGTCCCCGCGGCATGCGAGGTATGGTCTCTTACAACCCTTAGGAGTGCCATATGCAGCATAGTCATCCATTTCCACCGACTTTATAACACAACTACCAGAGTCGCAAGGACGAACGCAAATAATGGTAGTTGTGGATCGGTTTACAAAGATGGCACATTTCATTGGTCTGGAAGGAAATGCAACGGCAAAGGATATAGCAAATGTATTCTTAAGAGAAGTCTGGAAGCTACATGGGCTTCCCTCAGAAATCGTTTCCGATATGGACGCAAAGTTCTCCGGAGAATTTTGGGAATCACTTTCCAAAAGTCACGGAATAAAACGAAAAATGTCAACAGCCTACCATCCTCAAACTGATGGACAAACCGAAAGAACCAACCAAGTGCTGGAAGGTTACCTAAGGAACTTTGTCAATTACAACCAAAATGACTGGTATCAGTTGTTGCCATTAGACGAGCATGCTTACAATAATTCGGCAACAAACGCACATAGACTTTCCCCGTTCTATGCCAACTATGGTTTCCACCCGCAGACTGAATGGATGAAGGAACGAGAAGCCCAAAATCCAGGAGCACAATTATATGCTCACTGGATGAAGACAATACACCAACAGGCCAAAGAAGCGTTAGAACAAACCCGAGAAAATATAAAAAAATACTACGATCGAAAAGCAAAAGAACAACCTGACATCAAACCTGGAGATCAGGTTATTCTCAATGCAAAGAACATCAGAACTAAGCGTTACTCGAAAAAGCTTAGTACGAAGCTCTACGGCCCGTTCAAAGTATTGGAAAAATGAGGAGACCGCGCCTTCAAACTGGAAATATCACCGCGATGAAAAATACATCCGATATTCCATGTATCCCTGTTGGAACCATACCGCACCTCCGCCAGGCCACAGAGGGAACCACCACCTAGAGAGCCGGAAGAGATTGACGCGGACTTGGAGTGGGAAATAGAACGTATTGTGAAGAGTGAAATAATCTCATACACAAGACGGGTGCGTGGACGGAATAAACAAATTCGTGAAATACGATATTTTGTAAAGTGGGCTGGGTGCTCAGAGGATGAAAATACCTTGGTGCCACCAGAACATTTAGAGCATGCTAAAGAAATGGTGGCGGAGTTTCATAGGGAAAATCCGGAAATGCCATCTAGGGCAGAAGTTGAATGATAGGAAAAGGTTTTCCTGGCGTGGACAAGCAAACGCGGCAGGTTTTTCACCCTACTCTATCGAGTTCATAATGGATGTATGTATTATAATAGTATTTACTTTGTTGCAAGAGGGGGAAAATCGGACCCAGAGGTATTCGAGGCGAAACCTCGAAGCAGGGAGCTCGTGTTAGGCACATAACTCCCACAAGGGCCCAGAGGAGCAGTTTGAGAGCTCTGGGCTTGAAGCTCAACAGACTAATACCCCCCTCTGGCCCCGACGTTGGCCCCGGACGACAGCACTGGCGCCTTGTGCAGTTGCTCACAATCATAGAAAGAAGAAATATTGGAGCACCTCTCGTAACACCGAATACGTTGTCGCCATCCGTCCGACCAGATCCTGTCCGCAGGGTATATAAGAGGGCATCTCTGGCGACGCCTGGGAAAAGGAACCAAGCGATTTCGTTAAGAACTCGCAGAGTTACATCCCGTTGAAGTCAAGAGACCAAAACAACGTCCGGAAGCCTAGGAGGGAGTGGTATTCGGCCTATTCCGCAGAGAATAGTACCGAACCCCAAATGAATGCCTATCATAGGCAAGCAAGCCTATCGGAACATGTTGATAAGGAGAGACAGTGAAGACGAGAAGGCATTTGGGCCTATCGTGAACACAAGTCACCCTGAGAGCCCTCTGCAGGGCCGGATATCACGGCACGAAGCGGAACGGGCCAACACCAAGTTGGCCCCTTGGTGTTCTAAGAAACTATTAGCAGATTACAAACTAGACGGTCATAGTTTATACAGCAGAACGAAGGTAAACATCTCTCACCGAGTGGGCCCACCCACCACCGGAGAAAGGAGAGCTCTGATCACACCATTAGCTGTGCGGGGAAGAGATTTTTCAGGGTCAAAGGGGGTTCGCTCTAGAATTCGAAGTAAGGAATTAGTTAGAAGATACATGGTTATAGGTAGATTTGATGTAGTCCGCGAACACTCAGACGCGGGATATAAATATCGTAGTGCCACCCGAGCTTTACACCTCATCAAGCAACGGAGAAGAGATCTTATCAATATTATAAGTTTTACTCAAAAATCTTTACCCACGAGCCTTTCTAGACAATCTCAGTTTACGAAGAAGGATTTAAGCCTAGTTTGATTCGCTTGCCCTTAGAATCAGCTACCCTTAACACTTGTGCTGGTGATCCAGTACCTTCCAACCAAATTTTTGTTTAATTCATATATTCTCTGTTAACGTACAGGAACATGCATGCAGCGCTAGCTATGGCAAAAACGAAACTTTAATCTCAAACAAACAAACAAAGGAAATATCAAAAACTTATCTCCCAGTTGTAACGGTACAGTCACTGCTCCCACAATGGAGGCTCTTCAAGTAAGGAAAGAAAATAACAAAATTCCAAACAAAGTAAAGAAAATCATAATGACATAAGAGAATAAAGGTTAGTGGCGGAGGGCAATCCAGCTGACCTAAGGTGAGGGTGGCCCGCATGCCAGCATCTGAGGGGGGAATCCAGTTGCAGATTCCAAAATGTAGGCGTGAAGGGCTTGTAGTAGGTCCACTGATGACCAGAGTAGAGAACCATGGCCTAGGCTGCCAATGCCAGGGAGATGGCGAAGGCGAAAAGAGGCTTTGGCAGGACATTGGAGGATTGCATGGACCATGGTCTCTTCCTCCTCCTCGCAGTAGGGGCAGAGGGTGAGGGGGTCAGGGTCATCCCAGGATGTGTGGGCGGCCAGGTAGCTTTTACCAGACCGCATTGGGTGGATCCTACCAGCAGAGTACTTGTCTAATCCCATGAACGGGTGGGGAGACAGGCAAGGTGCATAGTGGTAGTAGAGGGGAGGGGGTGCCTGGAGGGTCCAGTCCTTGAGAAGGAGTGGATTACAGGCATTCTTGAGGAAGTGGTAACTCGTGGTTGTCAGTTCCGGGGGGAGGATGTCTGCAGGGAGCAGGTGAGGAGAGACAAGTGGGAAGTTCCCAACAGTGGGTATGAAGGGAAGGAGGGAGTGACAAAGTGCATCACTGGGTAGGTGACGCCTAGAGAGGTAGGGGGGTTTGTACCGGTCCCAGACTAGAGGTATGTAGTTTTACTTGTGCCCTTAGAGTGTATGACGGGAGTCAAGTCTTGTGTTATAATTGTCTGAGATGGGAAAAGAGGGTGGTGACCTGGCGGCTACCGGGTTGATGAGAGGTAAAGAGCAGGCGAGGCAGAGGGCAGCCATACGAGGCTTGTGTGGGAGCAGGGAGGAGATAGGAGCCAGGCAGGCTTCACAGTTTAGTATGGAGATTGGGGTGGAGGAGAAGCAGTTTGTGACCCAGCGGAGTACTCTGTTCCAAAGCGTGGTCATCTTGTCTATGGTGACCTGGGAGGCAGAGAACAGGTCAGCACTATAAGTGAGGATAGGGAAGACCAGGCCTGAGGCTAGTTTCCCTGCCATGTAGGGCAAGAGGCCTAGTCCAGGTGGTGAGAGTTGTTTGATGATGGAGAAAGGTGCCTGGGCGAAGGCTATCCTTTTGATGAAATGGGTTGAGGTTTCCATGGTGGGTGTAAACTAGTAGCCTAGCCAGCGTACTGACAACAAAGGGGGGAAGAGGGATCCAGTGAGCCCAATGGGTCAGGTGGAGATGGGAGAGCGATCCTTGGGTGTGCGCCAGTGGATGAGCTCAGTATTAGGAACTGAGAAAGAAACCTCCAGCTTTGCTGCCCTGTGGGTAAGTAAAGAAAACACCTGTTTAAGTACCTGAATGTTCCATCTGTAGGAGACAGAGGAAACAGTAACAGAAAAATCATCAACATAGGAAAAAATAACCCCTTTGGGTATAGAAACAAGTAAAAGTGAAACGTAAAGCACAAATAACAATGGAGAGATAGGGGAGCCTTGCGGGGTCCCAACAGAAACCGTGGGGGTAATTGCAGGTACCCCTTGAAAGAGCAGGCGGCAGTGTCGGGCGGTAAGGAAGGAGCGGACCCAAGAGGTCATGTATCTTGGGATGCCTCTCGAGCGTAGCAGAGAAGTGAGAGAAGAGGCGGTTATGTTATCGAAGCCTCTTTTGATGTTAAGGAAGAGGGAGGAGACTTTCCTATTAGGGTGTTGTGGGGAGTGAACCTCCTGGGATAGGGCAACGCTAGCGTCAATTATACTAAGGCCAGGGAGGGAGCCACACTGGTTGGGGTTGATAAGGCCAACTGACCTGGCCAAGGGGGGAAGCCGGTAGGCCATAATCCTTTCAAGGAGTTTGGAGACTATTTCGAGGAGGACACTGATGAGAAAGGAGGCAGGGAAGGAGTAATCAGCTTTACCTGGTTTGTAGAGGACTATGCTATTCGTTCTTTTAATGGGAGAGGATGGTAACCAAGTAGGAGGAGGGGGCCTATGAGTTGTCTTAGGATAGAGGGGTTGATTGAGTGGACCCTTTTCCAGATCCCATTAAGGGACCTGGTCTGAACCTTGTGCTGAGGTGTTGGAGGATTTGCGAAGAGCACGGAAAATTTCATCATTGAGGAGGGGAGTGGCATCGGTGTCATACCGTAGGAAGGAGGGGGTACGAAGATTAGCTTTGGGAGGAAAGAAGTAAAGGAGGAGGGAGGTCTTGATTTCGTCTGGAGTGGTTGCGTCAGGAAAGGAAGGGAACCTTTCAGGGTGGCGACCTGTAGCGAGGCGCCTAGCTGTCCACAGTGACTTAGTGTTGATGTTGGCTAGGAATTCCTTCTAATGTGCAGATTTGGCCTTCTTGATGGCTTTGAAATATGTATTGCGGTATTCTCGGCAGAGTGAAAATGTGTCTGGCGTGTGGTTAGGTGATGGGCCTTAGCTGTGCGATGAAAGGCTTGTCTGAGGTGGGAGAGTTCTTGGGTCCACCATGGTTTGGCGTGGACGGAGGAGCGTTTGGTGGGAGTGTGGCTCTTGAGGAGGGCGTTGAGAGGTGAGTTATGCCTGGTTACCCACTCATCCACCAAGGTGTCAGTGGGGTATGTAGGGGGGGAGGGGATCTGAAATTCCTTGAGGAGGGGGGTGAGAGTGTCCCAACTAGTCTTGGACCAGTCAGAAGAAGGGGGGGCAGCCTTGAGAAGCAGTGCGGTGAAGGTAAGGTTTAGGGGGAGGTGATCTGAGCCAGTGGACTGGAGGTTAGAGTCCCAGGTATTGTAAAATGGGAGAAGGTAGTTGTTCGCGAAGGAGAGGTCGAGAACAGAAGGGCGTATGCTGATGTCAAAGGGGAATCGAGACTAGACCCCAGGGGTGTTGAGCAGGTGAAAGCCAAGATCTGAACTGAGTTTGAAATATGGAGAAGAGATTCCAAATTCGTGTGAGGAGATCTGGCGTAGAGGGTCTGAGGAGGGATGGTGGATGTTGAAGTTGGCCACCACTAGTGTGAGACATGAATGAGGTCAGAAAGCCTCCTTTGAGGTAACTGTCCGGGTCCTGGAGGAAGAGCCATTGGTGGAGTAGAGGTTGTATATCCTGAACCTATGATGGTTAGAGTCAAACAACCCAGAGGGTGAAAAAATATCAACTGCCATTATGTCAAGGTGGTTGAAGAAGCAAGGAAGGAGGGAGTAGCTCTGAATGAGCGCAGTAAAGACATAGACGGTCACCTTGGAAGGGGTGCCAGGGCTGTGGGGAGGGTAAAAGGCCTTGAAGCTGGTGAAGTTGGGAGGTTGGTTTCTGTAGACAGGGGGATCTTGGAGGAGTACTACTTGAGGAGTGGATAGTAGAGACCAGAAATTGTTAAAAAGGGAAAGAAAAACACTCCAGCTTCCAAGGCAGTTGTGTTGAATAATGGAAAGTTGCTTAAGAGGATGGGTTAGGGGTGGCTGATTAATCTCACCTGGTGTGCCTGTCGGATGCACACTCATTAATCAGAGGAGGATGGGGGGGGAGGAGAGGAGGAGGCAGCCCTGGGTGGGAGACGGTTGGCGGCCCTGGGGCGGGGTGCTTGGAAAGGTCCAGCCGGAGGAGGAGCACTTGGAGTGGTGAGGTCCAGTGCGGGTGCAGAGAGAGGAGTGGAGGGGGCTTCAGGTGCGGCAGCGGGTGTAATTGTATTTTCCCTTTCATCTATGGTGTCAGGGAAAGGGAGGGGGGACTGAGGTCGTGAAACTGAAGGGGTGGGTCTGGAGGGGCAAGTCCGGTCAGTTGCGGTGTTTGATCCACCACAGTTAGAGTAGCGCAGGGGACTGGTGGGGCAGCAGGCAGCAAGCGCTTTGAGATGGCCACCCTGAGGGCAGGTCAGGTAAGGACAGTGGTGGGAGGATCTGGGATGTGCGTTAGCGCAGAGGGGGCAGGTTGAGTGGGTAGCTATGCAAGCAGGGGCAGGATGTCTATAGTTCCAGCATTTGCGGCACTGCATGAATCGGTTAGTAGAGTGTACTCTCTCTACCTTACGTGGGCGGGAAAACAGGCTGATGGAAGATCCAAATTTAATGGCCTCAGCTGGGGGGATGGTGACAACAACAGAGTTTGAGTTCTTGAGTCCCCTCTTAACCGGGTCAGGTTGGAAAAAGCGGGCAGAGAAAATGGAGCCATCGACAGCATTACGTATCGACTCAGAGAGGCCAGTGCAGAGATTTGCTTGGTCAGGGGGGAGGTAACCTGTGGGGAGTCCGTGAATGGCAATCTGTATCTCGTGCAGGGCAGGGCGGAAAGGGCGGAAGGGGTTATCGCCAATGGGGAAGGCCTGGTTAAGCTTGAGCGCCATGGCTTCGTAGTAGGGAGAGTAGGCGGTGGCTTCAGTAAAAAGATTGGAGCCCAATAGGGTGAGTGACCCTCTGCTGTTCACAGAGGCCGTAAATGCGAGGGGGTGAGGGCAGTTGGCTTGCCTGAGGACGGAGGCAACCAGGTCAGGAGCAGTGGCAACTATGGTTAGAGCATCTGAGTGTGGCAGAGGTAAGGTCCTAGGGGAGAAAAAACGACGTTCGGCACCAGGCAATGGAGTAGGGCCCTTCTCGGGCAGGCTAGCAGTATTGGACGCGGCCTCTTGTACGGCTGTGGCTATTTTTTTCCCTTTGTTCTTACCTTTCCCATTTGCTGGTTGACCAGCGGCGACAGCAGCCTAGGTGGCATGAGGATGAGCTTTGGAGAACTCATGGTCCTGGTCTCCTGGGAGGAAAGTGGAGGGGTCAGGGTACTTTCCCTTATTGTAAATTTGAGCCTCCCAGGACCGTGGGTGCTTGATGGCGTATGCCGCGGGGTCACCATACCAGGTCCTAGTCATGGTGTCATACCGGGGCATATCGAGGTCAAACTGGTTTTAAGGGGGGGGATTGGGTGTTGCTTGTGGCTTAGTACAGATGGTTTTCGCAGTGGTAGAGGGGCGGGGAGGAACTCGGGGAGGCGGGGGACAGTAGGAGGTGACAGCAGTTACCCTGGCCGCCAGGTCTCTGACTGAGGCTTCAAGGTTGGCCAAGGGAAGAATGGGGATAGTGGGGGGGGAGATGGCGTTGTGGGATTTGATAGCCTCGAGGTGCTCCAAGTGAGTACCGATAGCGCTGATACATGTGATCAGCTTCAGGAGGAGGGGGATAAGAACTGTCTCACCAGCAGAGAGGTCGCGAAGGTCGGACTCCTAAAGCCGTGGGTAGAGGTCAGGGTTTGGATCCATAGAGGGCCTAAGCTCATCATATACCTGCCTGAGCAGAGGAAGGTTAGGATCAAGGCGACTGCAGGACTGTGATGCAGAAGGCGAGGCCAGGCTGGGCAATTCTAGGGGTGGGGCAAGGGGGGCAGTAGAGCTAGGGCGGCCACCAAATGGGTTGCCACGCTCGGAGGTGCGGGATTGTGACCTAGAGGCCCTACCAGTGTTGTGAGCTATCCCTGTTGGGGGCTGGTTCAGGAGAAGTGCAGGGTCGCTTATAGGTGAAGCCTAAGCGAAAAGCGACATTTGATGTGTAGAGATGGTTGCTACACAGATCCCAGTGGTTTGGTGTGGCCGAATGCGGTAATATTTTCAACCGAGAGGAAAGAATAGTGTGCGGAGCGTGAGTAACTTCCAACCAAGGACAACAGCCTATTATACCAATCGAAGGTGCAGTTGCATCAAAAGAATCACCACTGACGCCTAGGAAGGATTAAGGAAAAGGAGTTGACCACAGAGGACACAACCTACCACCGCCACCACTACAAGGTAATCTTAGTGATGCCCCTGACCCATATAATAATAGGTCTGCTAGTTACGAAGAGGATAGACTGGGTGGAAAGGGCAGCAGGCTGGAAAGCGCTCTTCGTTTACCATCAATTCCCAGAAATGATATACTTAAGGACAGGGTAACATTGGCTTTCTTAAAACGTTTCAGTGGACACTCCCGACCAGCGAAGCCAAAAGCACAACTACCGTATTTCTTTCAAAAACATGAAAACCAAGATGGTCAGAATTGATTTACAGTCTTTAAAGACTATTTCGATCGAAATCCTAGACAGTGGTAAAATCATGCACTGAATAGTTATTGCCTAGGGGAAAACAAAGGTATACAAAGTGACACCCTTCGCGGAGAAATACTGGAAGGTGATAGGTGGATTAGGAGGATATACTCGTGACCCGGACTATTCCCTAGGGGGTCTATTTGAAAAGAAATCATGATGTGATATATCAGGATTGAGTATGAAAGACGAGCCCTAGAAGAAATGACCTAAGTAATTTATAATGGGAAGATAGACACTTATCTTCTGCTCCTTGAAAACCTTATCATCAAAGCCGGACTTAATGGAATCAGTTTAATGATGTGAGTAGAAAGCAAACTTCCGGAGGAAATACTGCGATGGTTATCCTACCTGAAATTCTCCTCTAATGAAGCATAGATAGAAACTATAAGTGAGGTCATCAGACACGAGGAGGAATTTCATGAATGGCAAATCCTATCCAAAGCAGAATCCTCGTCCCATGGGTCATCCAAGTGAAAATAGGCTAACACCAATAAGGATATCAATAACAAACAAGGATACAGCAACCAGAAACCAAGACACCAACCCTCACAGTGGAAGACAGCTATGGCTAACCTATCCTCAAAGAAATCAAGAAAGCAAAACAAAGATGTGTATCTGGACTGAAAGAAGGCTCAGGAGGGACTCTCGCAGGGGGTGGTGAATAAGCGAATGGCAGGGAAGGAATGCACTCACAGCGGTCTCAACAACCACACTTGGCCAAAATGTTGGAAAGGCATTGTAGTAGCAAGAGTTTACGCTAAAAAGACATCTAAGGACTGACCAAAACTTCCTCCGCAACTGCTGACGGCAACTATGATTGCTAGACTCAATCAACCAAAGGTCTTCAATATGCAAAGTGGAGCCTAACCTCGGTTAGGGGAATTATCAGACACTGAAATGTCCAAAATGTCGCAGACGGCGACGACGATTGGGTTGTCAAGGTTCCAGAAAACTGGTAACCCGAATCGAAATAGGGGGCCCCTCTAGGCTAGGTAGTATGGATGACCAGTTTTCGCAGGCACTATCACAATATAAATGCAATAGAAGTTCTCCCTAAGCCCATATGTCCTTAAGGGAACACGGTTAGTGAACAGATAATGGTGGAGCAAACCTTTATAAGAAAGACAAAGGGGGGCTAGCGCATCTTTGATCCTGAGAAACAACCAAGTCTCACCTATTTTTCAAAGGCCAGCAGAACAACAACCAGGGATGCTACTGAAACAAAAAGTACTGCAAATGGAAGCTGGTGAGATACTCTTCCAACATAAGGAACCTAAAAGGGGTCCCAACTATTGTCATGGTCCCAGGAACAAGAAAGGAGTTAAAATAAGTTTTAATTTTTTTCGGTTGGTTTAACTTGCGACCACAAAACGAGCTGTGGGTTTAGCTCCTCATTGAGCCACCTAGCCTTGAAGCCAGATGGGGAAATAGCACCCGGTTAGCCAGAATAAAGCGCCCAGGTTCTTTAAGTTTGTGCAACACAAAATCTCCCGGAAGTGCAGCTTAACAGCCAGGCTAGTCATCGGACTAGGTACTGGATTTAGCGTGGTCCTCATGGTACAATTATCCAAAGCATAGGCTCAAGTGGGGTTTGAACGTGTGACCTCTGTCCAGCTGATTTTGGCTAGCCAATACCAAATGCGACCGATTAGACCATGACCTCAGGAGGGACCAACAGTATAAATAAACCACATCTCTTATACAAAAACTTGTCAGGTTCTTTGCGAAAATGCTCAATTCCCAAAGGCTACATTTCGTACGATGAGACGAGCTACTCCAAATTCTGAAATGGTTAACCTTCCCTGAATTTGACATATTTTTCGGAAATTAATTTTACTTTTAAAAACAAATTATCCTTTTAGAAAATTATCCTTAAAAATATAGCTAAGTTTATTCAAAAAGCCCCGGCGCATATTACTAATAGCTATGCATATTAGTAATGCATAAAAATTCCGTGCATAATTATGCAGGCATGTTTCCTATGTGAATAGGAATTTTATATTCTTTGTTAGCCTGTCAGGAGAAGGTAAAGACCGCTTGTAGTGGGCTGCCCAGAATCTTAATAATTAATGATTGTTTTCTAGTTCCTCTGAGGAGACGGCTCTGGTCGAAACGATACCGGCAATGTCATGAACACCCAAGATATTAAATGATAATATTTTGTAAGCTAGTACGAACAGATATAAGACTGTCGTATAAGTGACAAAAGCTAAAGCAAAAAGAGCCATAATGATATTAGTCTCTAGAAGGAGCAGCACATATCTCTGTATGCAGAAAATGTTATCACATATGAGTCTTACTAGACTCAGGATCAAATATTTTCAGTATAAACGAAAAAAAATAAGAGGAGTGAACCTTCTTTATATATTGCGCCAAGAGTCCCTGCCGCTTTTAGAGTATACCACAGAAGAACCTCAGACTGGAAAAAATTATCCTTGTCTCCGATACTTAGAAATAGGAAAAAAGTAAACCCTTATCCAATATTGTGAGCTAAATCACACCTACTTGAAAATGTAATAATAATGCTGATCGGATTGTGTAATGATGAGCATCCAATGAAAGGGATTCATGACCTTGCAAGCTTGTGTTTTGAGGATCCCGGATCTTAACAGTATCTCCTGTCGGAGCATGAAGGAATATGTGTCGTATGGGATGACCAGATTATCGAAAATCTGGATGCAGTAGTTATTGGCAGGGTTGGAAGAGCACACAATAAGGAAGAAATATTCCTAGATATACTCTCTGCACAAGACAATAACTATATGGACCTTTTCGCCCATCAACTACCCCAAAACTCCCGTCACATCAAACCTTTGATGATGCTATTGACCTCAAACCAGTTACACAACCACCCTGTTGACCAATCAATCCTCTCTCGGAAAAACTGTTAAGAGCACTACAAATATATCTGAATGATATGTTAAAACAAGGCAAAATTTTCACAAGGACGTCTCCTGCCAGAGCCAAAATACTTTTTGTTCCCGAACCCCATGGACGACTCAGATTGGTAGTAGACTACCAAGGACTTAACCTAATCTCAGTCTACAATAAATACCCACTCCCTCTCATAACAGAACTACGCAACCATGTGGAAGGAGCAACTATTATCACCAAATTGGATCTCAAAGATGGATACTATCTGATCCGCATACAAGAGAGGGATTTATTGATAACCGCTTTGCGCACATTATATAGCCTATATAAATAAAAGGTCATATCATTTGGACTAGTTAATGCACCAGCAACATTCCAGACAATTATGACTTTGATTCTAAAGAATATCCTTGAAGAAGGAGTAGAAGTATATATCAATGATATAGTCATATACTCAAGAATGGAAAAAACTTTACATGAGGAGAACGACAACAAGCAGTGTTTGATGAGCTAAAACAGCGGTTTGTTACAACTCCCATATTATCTCATTTTCATACTGAAAGGAACACTGAGGTGGAAATGGATGCAAGCCATTATGCGAATGGATGTGTCTTATCTCAATATATACATAAGAAGCTACATGCAATTACATTCTATTCCTGAAAGCTAACCAGGGCAGAATGCAAGTTTGATAGTAATAATAAAGAATTATTGGCAATACTAGTTGCATTGCAGGAATAGTGACACTACCTTGCTGGAACTGATGAACCTTGCACCATATATACCGATCATGAAATTCAGCTATACTTTCTCATAACAAAGGCCTGGTCAGCAAGACAAATCCTCAGGGCTCAAATGTTGACTTATTTTAAGTTGATATCATTTACTGACCTGGAACCAAGTAGGTAAACAGGACCCTTTAAGCAGGCTGCCTGAGTGCCGCCCTAAGGCCAGAGCTGTGCATGCCAAACAGGCTATACTTCGGTCTCCTCAATTTGCAAAATTCCTGAGTAAGTGAAAATTAGTTGTCTGAGTTAGATGGGAAAAAGAAATTATTGCACAGTTCTGATAGGGATTACATAAAGAGGCAGGAACCAGTTCAGTCATAGTACAAAGGCTAAAACTAGATGCGAGGATCTGGACTCGAGGTTCTAAGTTAGCAGCAGCACACCAGCTATACATTACTAAGGATATCATCGTTCCTTCAAATAGGCAAGAGCTCATAGAGACTGGATTAGCTATCGGACTACTAATTGGAGCATATGCACATATTTCACCAATCTCTGGATTGGCAGTCAGGCATGGTATTTGTTGAAATTCTTCAAATTGATTCATGTGTATATTTCCTACGGTTATATAGTTTATATGTCTGCATGGTTATTTCCAGTTTACTCAAGGAAACTACGGACATTACTACAGTTAGGGTATATCATATTCTCAGTTATATTTCATGATAATGTTTAAGGATTAAGGTGAATATTTTTTATGTTATGTGTAGGATTTCTCAGTTATCTTTCCATGTATAGTGACTATTTACCAATCATGTATTAAGTGTTATCTTTCCGTTTATTTCGCGCACACCACTTCTGATTACACATATTTTTGGGATTTCCTTGGGAGTTTTTCAGGGTCAAACATGTTCGCACTTATATTTCTTACAATGTTTTCACAATTTTGTTACTGAGTACAAGGAGGATACGCACCTGTATAAATAGCTGGTTGCCACCTACTTTGTTTTAGTTAATTAAGGACAACAACTACTACCAATCTACCTTCATACTACAATACTGCTTACACAAGCGTGCACATAGTATACTCATAATACTTTGTTGTATTTTTGTACTCATGCTATTAGATTGTGCCAATACAAATATTTTAAACAGGTTATAAGCCCGGTCCATCCATAGCTATACGACTTACATTCACATGCTATCCTCTTTCTCCACAAAACAAATTCCTTCCTAAACGAAACCAAGAACTTTCACAGAAAAACATTTCATGTAACATCGAAACATTTCCTTCCAAATGAAACATCTGTCGAAACGAAACATTCTTGGCGAAACATTCTTGGTAAATCGATACGCACAGGCTTGGCACTCCTTGCTAAAGTCCGAGTTTTCCTTCCTCACTAAATCTGAGTTCTTATGAAAAGTGCAATTTCCTAGCTGCAACCACTCACAAGTGTAGAGCAAAGTACCGGTACTTAGAAACCAAAGTCACTTTGCCTTTACCGAGCAAATATTACCACAGCAGAAACCACTGTTCCTCCTCCAGAAACTCCTGCACCAAACCCCAGATCTTAGGCCAACAACTCCAAACATAGTTGGGCACACAGTTACAAATTGAGCTCCATCCCAAAGCTCACTGGCCCTGACAACTACCAGACCTGGCTAGATATCTCAGAATATGTCTTTACTTTATATAATTACTGGGACATAGTAACGGAAAAGGAAACTCTGCCTGAGGAAGAAGAGGACGAGGATTGAAATATTAACTCAGAGAGAATAGATGAATTTCGCGATCGATACCAATGGGCCTCAGCCTAGTTATTTGAAACGATTGACCCCCAATGGCTTATCCTGTTGGCCACCCACAAAATACCCCCCGCTATCAGGAAAGCGTTCTAAGATAAATTTGCTAGAGAAAATACCACCTCCATCTTTGAACAACTCAACACTGTTCTAGATACAAAGTACGATACCTCTGCACCGATTGCAGACCATATTAATAAGTATGACACCCTCTGGAATCGAATGCAACACCATTGGTCCTTCTCCTCTGCCAATGAACGATATGCTCTACCATTTGTATTCTAATCGGTATTTGAGTCACCTGAAGCCAATGCAGCAGTCCCTCTCCGCTCCGTTCCCGAGTCGATGAGTAACATTGTGGACAACCTCCAAACCAAAGAGGACTTTACCTACGACCATGTCTACAACTAGTTGTTGGACATGAGACCCTCAGTTAGCCCTGAGGATGACAAAGTGTATGAAGGCGCTAATGTCAAAGGAAAAGGAAGGGAACCTCCCCAGAGAGCTGCGACCACATCCAAGGAATGTACCTACTCCAAAAAGCATTACTCCACTGTTGACGCTAAGGAACATACCTGGAATGAGTATAATAAACTCAAGTGCGACAACCAACAGAAGAAGGAAAAGAAAGCTGTCAGTTCAGTAAAGAACGGCAAAGTTGACATATCTGAACTGGTCAGTATATCCATATCCCTCCACTCTACACACAAGACTCCTCACCCACACAACTGGGTAATCGATTCAGGCACAAGCTCATACATGACAATCAACATAAACCTTCTTATAAACTTTGAACCAAGTACAGGGAGTGTTAAGTTAGGCGATGATTCGGTAATAAAATCATGTGGCCGAGGAACTGTCAAGCTTATGGCCAAAACTTCAAACGGTCATTTAGCTCCTGTATTCCTTAAACATGTGCTCTGGGTTCCGAAGTTAGGTCAAAGTAACTTGTTGTCATGGTTCGCAATCGTTTCTTCGGGGAATGATTTTTCTCTCCGTAGTAAAAGGGCGGATATGTTTGTAAACAGGCAGAATAAAAGAGTAGTGAATGGAGAAAGCTTAACGGTCAAGACTATATTGTGCAAGAAGAGAAAGCAGTAGCGAAGAGGATGACTTACCAATAGTGGCATGAAGCCTTCAGACATCCTTTACCATCCTACCTCAAAAGTACCAACTACTCAGACAATCCAACTATCACTGAAGTTCCGAAAGACTGGCAGTGTGAAACCTGCATTACGTCCAAATCAACTAAACGCAAACCCGAATCTACAGACAAAAGATGTGAAAATCCCTATGATTTAATCCACTCTGATCTTAGAGGAAAATTCTCTACCCCTTCCTTCAGAAACTCCTAGTACTATGTCACCTATATTGATGATTGTACACGGTACTCCTGGATTTACCCTCTTAAAGCCAATTTCAATACCATTAAAGTATTCTACCAATTCATCAAACAAAGACACACCCAGGACAACGCTACTATTAAACGATTCTGGACAGATAATGGAGGAGAATATGTCAACAAAGATATGACAACCATGTTTGAAAACCTGGGTATCATACATGATAAAATACCTCCCTACTCTCATGAATCTAATGGCGTTGCCAAATGGTACAATAGGACCATTATCACATCTACACGCTGTATGTTATCAGGTCTCACAGCGCATTTATGGGCCGAAGCAGTTACAACAGCTGTATACCTCCGGAACATCCTCCCTAACCGATCCATAGGAAAACTAACGCCCTATGAATCTCTCTACAACAAGAAACCGTAAGTAAACTACCTATGCCCCTATGGGACCAAATGCTTTGTCCATATACCTGAGGAAACCAGAAAACCAGGAACAAAGTTACAGCCCCGGGCCATAGAAGGATACCTTGTTGGATATACTTCCTCCAGCAAAATATACCATATATATATACCATCATTGCACAAGATGTCAGAAACACGTCAGCTCAATGGACAACCAAGACTATACTACCTCTTGATCCCAAGGAACCTGCACCCTCATCAGAGAGCTTTGCAACAGTCTACCCACATTCCTACCAAAGAGCACTGGTACCTGATAAAACTCTACCACAGGAAGCAAATGACAAACCAACCATTGAAGTACATCCAGCTCCACTGTCTGAACATCCTGAAGATTATGACAGTCTCCAAACTCCTGAAGAAATACGGGAACCTCCGGTACAAGAAGTACAACTGGAAAATTCTCCTGAGATACGGACCAGATCTGGCAGAACCATTCGCCTACCACAATACTTTAGCAGAAATGTCACTGTACCATCTGACGAGGATCCTAAAACCTACACCCAAGCAGTGAACAGCTCGCTTAAGGAATAATGGACCCACGCAATGGACGAGGAAATAATAGCACTAAAGAAAAGAGGTACTTTCGATGAAGTAGATAAACCTACAGGACGCAAGATTATTGACAGTAAATCGGTCTTTAAGACCAAAAGAAATGCTGATGGTACATTAGAAAGGTACCGTGCAAGGGCTGTTGCCAAAGGATTCTCACAAGTACTGGGTTTTGACTTTAAAGACACCTTCGCTCCGGTCATCCGATATGAATCACTCCGCTTCCTCCTTGCAATATGTGCCAAAAACAAATGGCAACCACGGCAATTCGATGTCAAATCTGGATTCCTTTATGGTGAGTTGAAAGAAGAAGTCTACAAGCGACCGTTGCCTGGGTTCGGTAATGGAGACAAAGTATAGTGACTTAACCGATGTCTCTATGGACTTAAGCAATCTGCGAACGTATGGTACGCTCTCCTCGCTAGATACTTAACATTCAAAGGTTTTGCGACATCTGCCCTTGACCCATGCATATTTGTTCATGGTAAACACAACATATACCTATCGGTTTACATTGACGACATTGCTATATACTCGGCCAACACCCCACAAGCTACTTCTCTTATAGAAGACCTGAATACGGTATTTGAGATTCCGGACTTAGGGGAAGCTACAGTCCTACTTGGCCTCCACATTACCTATACAATAGACGGGTTACATCTTAGCCAGCAACGATATATCAAGTCAGTCCTCGAGCGATATGGTATGGAAATCTCATGTCCAGTGTCTACCCCTTTACCCAAAGGCATTCCACTACGGAAAGGGTGAGTGGATGAACAGATACCGGATATGTCAATATACCAATCGATAATAGAATCACTTATGTACCTGACAACTGGTACCAGACCCGATCTAGCGTATACAATATCCTGCCTC
Organism: Tuber calosporum; assembly: GCA_003316355.1. Classification (NCBI taxonomy): domain Eukaryota; kingdom Fungi; phylum Ascomycota; class Pezizomycetes; order Pezizales; family Tuberaceae; genus Tuber; species Tuber calosporum. The sequence continues at coordinate 8,266 of QFET01000422.1, read as the reverse complement.
TCACTATTTTCTTTCTGCATGACCGAAATCTACCTAAATGCTGCTGAACACGTCCTTCATCACATTCACGGTGCAAAAGACATTGGACTCTTCTACCCTTGTACAACTATAAACGCTATGAACACCTATGTAGATGCGGACTTAGCAGCTGGTCTTGATACCCGCCGCTCCTTCTGAGGGTATGTTATTCGTTTTAATAATACCTGTATATCCTGATGGTCCAAGAAGCTGGCCTCAGTCGCAACATCTACTACGGAAGCGGAATTTGTAGCTATATCCCTAGCAGCAAGGCAAATCTAATGGTACAGCAAAGGTCTCAGTGACATCCGGCTTACAACACTGATCGCTTTACATGCCGACAATACCGGTGCAAAATTCTCGCTACCAACCATCAACTAAATGAATGAACAAATCATATCGATATATATTTTCAGAAAATACGAGAAGAGATCGATAATGGTTCTTTCACACTCCTGAAGGTTGTGTCATCAGAAAACCTTGCCAACATTTATACCAAGGTACTTGCGAAACCGGCATATGAACGGATGATGAGAATGTTGGGCTGGTGATAAAGAGGGGAAGTGTTGAAATTCTTCAATTCGTTTCATATGTATATTTCTCACGGTAATATTATTTAAGTCTCTGCTTGTTTATTTCTAGTTTAATCTGGGAAACTACGGACATTACTACAGCTAGGGTATATCATATTCTCAGTTATATATCATGATAAAGTTTGAGGATTAATGCATATATTTCTTATACTATGTGCAGGATTTCTCAATTTTCTTTCCATGTATAGTGACCATTTACCAGCCATGTATCATGTGTTATCTTTCCGTTTATTTTGCGCACACAACTTCAGATTACGCATATTTTTGGGATTTCCTTGGTAGTTTTTCAGGCTCAAACATATTTGCACTTATATTTCTTACAATGTTTTCCCAATTTTGTTTCTGAGTACAAGGAGGATACGCACCTGTATAAATAGCTGGTTGCCGCCTACTTTGTTTTAGTTAATTAAGGACAACAACTACTACCAATCTACCTTCATATTACAATACTCCTCATACAAGCATAGACATAGTATACTCTTAATACTGTGTTGTATTTTCGTACTCATGCTATAAGATTGTGCCAATACATATAATTTAAACAGTATTTACATTGGAGCCAAAGTAGTGGATGTGGACTATAGGGGAGAGATTAAGATCCTCCTAATCAAAACTACTAAAAATACTTTTCAGGTACGAACAGGAGAACGTAAAGTGCAGATGATAGTGGAAAGGATTGATGAAAGACAACACTTGGGATAATGGATTTAGATGATGCTGAACGTGCAAGTCCAGATTTGGCAGCTCTGGAATCCAGTTAGAAGAAACTCAACCACACATATGTTTCCTACATTCTGATACCAAACACGAGTACCTGGACTCAACCAATACTGCTTTTCACCCATTATGCACTCACGGACGAACCTTAATATCCAATGCAATAATAGCTAAATCCGATATCCAAATATTTGATATGAACTTCATGGCAAGCGTAGAATAAATGTCAAAATGAGGATCTGAAGTGGATGAACCGATAACGTGAGATATAACAGCTAATACATGGTGGCAAGCCAATGCCAAAACAATAGACCCTGATTGATGGTATAATTTTCTATAAGAATGCTTATACATTCCCCAGGACGAAACCCGGCAAACCAATATTGCAAAAGGTTGTCATTACTCAAAAATTCCTGGATACTTCAGTCAGGAAAATAGTTTAAAGATTATCACTTGAGACTTAAACTGGAAAGGAATTACCAACTGGATAAATGACTATGTACTGTCATGTACAAAATGTCAAAAAGCCAAGGCACCAAGGCATGCATGCTTTGGCCTACTACAACCATTACAAGTACCTTTTGCCGCTTGAGCATCTACCTTTGTAGATTTTATTACGCAACTACCCAAATATCCAAGATCGAAATTATAGCTGTAGTCCACTGATTCACGAAAATAGCACATTTTATCGGGATGGAAGTAAATACGACTGCAAAAGATGTTGCTCTTGCATTCATCAAAGAAGTTTGGAAAACTTCATGGTCTACATATTGAAATCATCTTAGACATGGACGTCAAGTTTGCAGGAGAATTTAGATGTCCTGATACAAGATGGTAAGCATAAAAAGAAGATTGTCGACAGCCTATCACCATAAGAGTGATGGATAAAGGGAAAGGGTCAACCAAGGGCTGTGAGGTTACCTTCGGATATTTGTCAATTATGATCAGGATAACAGGTACCACCTTCTACTATTAGCTGAGTATGGATACAACAACTCAGTAACAAGTACATCTGGAATAAGGCCTTTCTTGGCCTACTACGGTTACCATCTTCAAACAGAATGGATGAACGAGTATGAAGTCCAAAATCCCCAAGCTACCATGTATCCTCACTGGATCAAAACGATACATGGAATGCCAAAAGGATGACTTGAAAGGACTCTGGATAGAGTGAACAAGTACTATAACCGCAAGTCTCACAGTCAACCGAACTTCATAATTTGTGTTTTGGTTAGGCTAAATGTAAAGAATATCTGCACTAAGTGACTATCCAAGAAATTAGCACCATAATTATATAGTCTATTCAAAATCCTAGAGCAAAGAGGAAACCTAGCCTACAAATTGGAATTAATTTGAATGCTGGAAAGTCCATTCTGTATTCTATATATCACTACTTGAGCCATAATGAATATGAGTTCGACCAGGCCGTGAACAACCGCCTATGGCAGCGGAAGATGTTCCAGGTGACCTAGAATAGGAGGTGGAAAAAATCATTAAGAGTGAAATAATCTCTTATGAACGAAGATTCAAAGGACGTTAAAGAACCATCAAAGAACTTCGATACTAGGTTAATTGGAAGGGATGTTCATAAGGTGAGAACAATGGGGATCCACTGGAGCACTTACAGCATGCTCAAGAATTGGTAGAAGATTTTCATAAGGAAAATCTGGAAATGCCAAGGTTGGGCTAAGTAGTATCTATGGAAAGGTTTTTCCGGCTGTGGCCAAGTAATCGTACAAGGTTTTTTAACCCTACCGGAATGAGTACTTAAAGGTTATATTGCTTCAGGACGAAGTCTGGAAAGAGGGAGCTGATGTTACCCATATACGAATTGGTACATAATATTTATTGTGATAGTATATAAAACCAGGAGGTTAATATATAACTACAACCAATGCTGGCAAGAAGTAGTGTCTATAGCAGAGCTGCCCAGACTTGGTAAAAGATCTAGACTCTAAAGCCTAGAGTACTCAGCCTCTTGATAATCTGAATGCATATGCACTTGAGTGCATTTATGCATGAAAGACAGCCATCCTGACTGATCAACTAGTATTTCTTATAATGATTTGCAACAGGGCTATATCAACTTTAACTTAGTTCATTTAGCAAAGATATCAAAGGATATTTACTTGTGGAGTGCTAAATACCCTGAGAATGCTAAATTGTTTTAGTGTTCATTTGACTGAGCAGGGCATACAATTTCAGGGTCAAACGGGGTTTCCATGATTCAAGACCATGTCTATAGCATCTAAGAATACTTCATCTATTTGGCTAACATAAGTACCGCGAGAATTGTATAAATAGCTTGTGGTCCCCCATAGTTAATGGATCATTAAACAATAGAGAAGAGACCTTAACAATATTTTCAGTTGTTAGTTTTCGAGAACTCCTTACCTTTTATCTTTATTCTTAATGTAGCTTTTCTGACAATTCTCCCTTTCTCATGATTGAAGCATGGCATAGGCAATTCAACAGTACTGAATTGGCTACCCTGTAACACTTAGTTTTCTTCTTTGTCCTTTATTCTTCTCCCTTTGCTCTCCATCTTTTCTCTTTTTTCATTTTTCCTTCATTTGTGCCTATTATCCTTTTTCCCTTCCTTCCTATATTTGTTCCTTGTTATTTACTGCTTCTTTTATCCTCCTGGTTTCACATACTGTCAGTTAACTAATTATTTCTCCTTCAAATTTGTCTATTTATATTCTATTTCAATCTCTGTACCTATTTTCCTAATTATGGAAATATTTATGTAGTAAGGGTGGTTTTAATAGTTGCTTCTCAATCAACTCTACTGCTTGTAATATACTTCTTCTAATAATATTAAATATTGAGTAATTTGTAGTTTGTGTAGGGAAACATGTGCGTTATGAAGTATTAAAGCTCTTCGAAAGTGTAGACCAACTGGCTGGAGTAGATACTCTCTTGTTCTGGAAATAGTATAAAAGGCTGAAGATGCTAATTGTCTCCTGAAATGCACATTGGGCTACCATTTCAAGATGGGACATCTACTATTGCTTTGCGTTTCCTGACTCGTTATCTCTACTCCTTTAAATGGCCATAGAATAAAACTGTTAATAGGTTAAGCTGGATCACCATAGACCTGTAATTGGGTACCATAAGAAGCTTGAGCATTTTGTTAAAGAATATTTAGTAACACAGACTTATGTCAAAGGTATATCATATGTCGTAATCCTTGACTGCTTTAAATAAGTTACTAATCAGCCTTTTGGGGTTTACTATTACATGATATTTTAGAAAATGTTTTTTCTTTGATCTATTATGGCAGGTATGTTGATTCTTTATACGTTGGGCAATTCCACATATTTTCCCATCAATGAAACGCCAAACTGTACTCTAATGTGTACCTATTCATTCCATAACATTGGCATACCAGACTACTAGCTCTGGCGATAACCACTGGGTATCCCATTAGAGTAATTGGCACCACTTAGTATAAATTATGGTTTAAATAACACTCCTAATACGCGAGCCTCTTGCAACTGGTGATCAATACTTTATAGCAAGATTGCACAAGCAAGATAGATATGGTAAACGTTGTAGTAGCAACCATAGCCCGAGGTGTTTTGATTATTCCTGAGATTTTACAGTATGAGATACTCTTCATCCACACCCTACAGTTATGTTGTATTCAGCCACAAATTCATTCTAAGCCACAAATCACCGTTGAGCTGTAAATTACCATTCAGCTGTCAGGCACTCTTTAGAGTGCCCACAGTTGCGAAGCAACAAGCAATTCTGGGTTGTGGTATTACCACAACCTTGGCACGTTTAGATGACACACCTCGGTTTGGTGGAAATCTTGTCTTGTTTAACTTGAACTTTGCAAGATTGAGGTTTTTGTGCTTCATTAGGGCATGTTTTTCATGTGCGAGCAAGCGTTGAGTACGTCTCCTGGAAACTCCTTGTGCGTTCAACATATTGGTCACGATAAGTGCAGCTGGAGGACTACCAATGAGTTGAAAGTCCCTTTCTTTCCTCTCTGCTTTCTCTGAGACTCCCAGTATTTATCTTTGAAAAATCCGACCATTTTTCTCTCTTCTATGGGAAGAATTCCATGGGTGGTGACATGGAAAACTTTTCATGCAAACGGAGACCGGATTTTAGGGACTTTTGTAGCCGGGAAAGAGTAACTAAGAGAATCCTAGAATATAGAGAGGGAAAGCCCATAGAACGAAACTCGTCCCTGCTGAGGAATAGATATTTTAGAGACTTGGGAACATCACAGGGTGGAGTTAACGGAGGTTTCACTGTACGATACATGTTCAACGATACACACCCAGGAAATAAACACAAAATTTCAACACATCTCGGAGAAGTGCAACAAGGCAGAGGGAAACAATGAAAGGAAAATGAATTCCAGAATATCCTTGTCTGCTGCCCATGTTGGATAATTCCCGGTGATGTTCTTCCTCTGCCCTCCCTTCCTCGCCCCGATAAATCCTCTTGTCTTCCTCCCGAATGACTACCCAGTTGGGGGGTACCGCAGGGACAATGTCCAGAAATGACGAATGTTGCTATGGGCAGTGCTGAATCCACTCGCATTGCCCACGGTATAGTCAGAACAAGCAACATAGTTTGTTATACTCTGAGAGTATCAATTTACACTTGGAATCCCCGTTTATGCTTTGATTATACTCGCGGGGTTTATCTTATATTTATAATCCTCTTTGCGTCTACCATTTCCCCATTGCCCCCCCTCTCAATGCACTCCCCTCCCCCCAACCAACCTCCCGTCAACCATCCTCGCCCCACCACTCAACCTTTTCCACCCCTCAGCCCTCAACTTCTCCATCCCGCGCATCATAGCCCCATTAACCCACCCTCTCACGCCCCCTTCCTCCGGCCAAATAGTAATACACCACATCTGCACTTCGTGCCAGAAGTACCCATAAACCTCCCGCCCAAGTCCAACCTTTGCCAAGGCGTGTTGGGCAAATTCTTGTGGTGCCGGGAAGAATATGTTACCATCTTCTGATATGGGTGTCATTTTGGTGCGTACTCCTCCAACTATTACCGGGAGGATTTCCAACTCCACCCTGGAGGAGGAGGAGGCAGTGGGAAACGCTGGATGCGGAGAAGATAGTTGGGTCCGCAAACAGGCGTAGAATTTATGAGTGTATGATTTCGATGCCGAGTAGGTTGGAGTTCCTGACCTATCACTCCATCATCAACCCTCCATCCGGCTCGAGTTTCTCCACAGTGGAAACCCACAAAGTCATAACAGCCCCAACACTCCCCATCCCAAGCACGCACGCTCTTGGAGCAAACCATCCGTTCATCAGCGCTTTTACGACCAACACTCCGAACGTCGCGTTCACGGCCACGTTATCAATAACCTCCTCATCACTTAGTCCCGAGAAGGCCTTTATAGGTGGGATTGCGCCGGCGTTGTTGATCAATAGCGTCACGGGGATGTCCGGCCCCAGCCTCTGCAGCGCTTGACTGATACCTCCCGCTCGAACTTCCGCTGCGTCTATAGGTAAAGGGAGGGATGCCTGACGCGGGTACTTCTCCCGGAGGTGTTCCAGCAATGGTTTTATGCGCGCTTGCGTTCGGCCGTGGAGGATTATATTCCACTTTTCAATATAAAATTAGTCACAATTTAGATTAAAAGGTGGGAGAGCGGGAGATACCCCTCTACCAGCAAGCTCTAAAGCAAGTGCCCGACCAATTCCGTCGGTAGCGCCTGTAACTAGTGCGAAAGCGTTGGGCGTATGGTAGTGTTCTTCAAGGTATTTCGCCCCATCGTGAAGAAAGTGGGCATGTAGGGTTGTGGGGAGTGATAGGAAGGAGAGTAGAATTTGCAGGAAGAGATGTGTGGTGGTGAAAAAGAGGAGGTAGAGGGCGTAGATGGGCGAAGTGATGTATGAGGAAGTGGGGGAGGGGGTCATTGGGAAGACGAATTAGTATCGATAATAAAGTACTTAGTTTAGTACACTTGTGAACCACAAGTGCCGTGCCACTGGCCCAAGAATTGGTACCTGCTTGCCCTTTCCGTGAGTCTGTATCGTACTCGAGTGCCGTACAGCAGAAGCTGTTCTGAAAGATGTGCTAACTGTTAGTGCGGAGACACAAGGTGTCTCCTCTAGATGGAATAAATTTGATAAACAAGGGCGGTATGGTTCACAATGTAAGGAAGTACTGCTTTGGGCCACCTTGAGACCCGAGGGTGGAATCAAGGATGTGAAGTTACCCGGAGTGGGCATCCAGTTATGTATTACCGTAGGAACTCGAATACCATTCAAGTATGTATGATAATTGGACCTCAAGCTAGGACTTGGAGTTGCCTTTGCTGGGAAGGTCTGGCCTTTTTCACTTTATTTTTTATTTTTATTTTTTTTTGTCTTCGAGCTGGGGCTGAGGGGGTCAGTTTTCGCTGTGCGCTCGCCCCCTGATCGAAGAGAGGGAAGTTCAGACGCCTTAGCCTAAGGTTCGAGTATTCGAGTTCTTAGGGTATATGTACCTCGAAGGGTTCTGAAAAACACGGGACCCTACTGCACTGCATCTGCCCCTGAGGTATTATATCGAACCTTTGCAAAATTGGGTTTGTTCTGTTCTGTTGGCCTTTACCCTATCAGAGTACAGCAACTTGGCGGATAAATACCTTTTATCTCGCGTGGNNNNGGGGGGGATAATTCACTATCTGTGATGTTGACTGGCAGAATTTTTATCGTGGGTTATCTCAAACGTCGGACTCGACTACTAAAATCAGGCTTGGTGCCGTGGTGAAAATCTAAACATTTTTCATTTTCCAGAAATATGATTGGATGGTCATTTATTAGGGGTTGACGCTAACATCTGGATGTCTGTACTGGTTCTAATATTAACAACTGCGAATATCGCGATATTACTGTTTAACTCTTATCCCCCCCACTTCCTCCTCCTCCTCTACCCCCGTTTATAACAAGACTCCCCCC
>QFET01000421.1:7477-23058 GCA_003316355.1 Tuber calosporum | reverse complement strand
AAAATGCCCCCTCCGGCCATCCTCTCCAAATACCTAACTCCATCCACCCAATTCTTCTCCGCCGCAACATCCCTCGCCGTCTTACCCTCTCTACTCTTCAGATGCAAGGGCGAACGCCCCTCTTCCACGAGCGTGCTGACAGCCTCCCAGTTCTCCCACGTCGCGGCCCAATGCAGTGCAGTGCACCCACCGTGATCCTGAATACCCACATCCACATGGCCAAGCAACTCCTTGATAGCATCCATTCTCCCAATCCCCGCGGCAAGGTGCAGCGCCGTCCGCCCGGACGAATCCATGATCCCGGGATCCGCGCCATGCGCGAGCAATACCCTAACTGGCCGGGCACCATTCCTGACAGAGCAGTGGAGAGCGGTATAACCGCCCGCGTCCGCCTTCATGTTGATGACCTCCTTCCCCGCACACTTCGCGAGGAGTTCTAATAATTTCACATCGCTGCTCGCATAATGCAGCGCTGTGAGACCGTGTCTGTTCCTCCTTGCTACATCCGCACCCCCAGATAGTAGTATCTCGGCCATCTCGGCCGTCTTCGCGAGGTGTAGAGGCGTAGATCCCGTGCTGCTCACAGCGTTGGGGGAACTACCGAGAGCGAGGAGGAGTTTGACTAGCGGCCTGTACTCCCGCTCGGTTGCCTGGAGGATCGGGGGCAGGCCGAACCATGGCTTTTGTGCACGTTCCAGCAAGTGCGGGGTTAGGCGATAGTGCAATTGTTTGCAGGCCTGCAGGAGACGACCGAGGGCTGGAGCAGGGAGGCTGGAGACGACGATCGCGAGGAGTTCGTTGGGGAGGGAGAGGAGGGTTACCGGCTCCCTTGTTTCTTGCTCAGGTCCTTCGGGGGAAGCAATTATTGTTACTGTTACTGTTGTCCACGGGATAAGGGGGGTGGAGGAGACACAAAGGGGGGGGGAAGGTTGTATCATCGTTGCAATTGATGTTATTCGTGATGATTTTGGTAAGCTCAATGGGAGTTGTTGGGAGAAAGTGAGGTTGGTTGATCAAGCTTTGTTAATCACAGGGTGATTTTCTCCTTCCCTTGTTAGGTGGGCGAGAAGGGGCGTACGTGCGAATAAGGGCTGGGAAGGAGGAAGAAGGTGATGGAGAAAAGAATATAATATCTGGCCAGTTTTTCCCGTCCGCATGCGCACCCCTCCTTCCTTAGCCACACGGTGCAGATTCAGTGCGGAACAAGTCACTATGCTTGTGGCGTTACCTTCTTTGATAACATTCAATACAAAAACGGTGCGAAGACTGCTTACTCAGAAACTTCCCCTTCCTGTCATGCTATCATGCCATCTTGAGACTATGTTTTCGCTGTGCCGTGGCACTCGCAATTCATATTGCTCCGGTCGGGATGAGAAGATCACCGATCATCGAGGAGAGGCCAAAGTGATGGTAGAATCTCTGACGCGTTGTGGCAGAGGAGGCTGCGATTTTTTTTACTCTATTGTCCAGGAGAGAAAGGGGGATGGAGATAGGCACCAGGTAATTGGTCTGGGCGAGAATTCTAATTCGATAGGTTCGAAATAGGTTATCTAAATTGGTACCGGTATGGTGGAAGATAGATTTTGGGGGTTGTGGGTGTATGGTCCTTGGGTATGAGGTTAACAAATTCAATTCTCCGCCAATAATAGGCATACGGAGGGTATGAGGGGGAAAGGGATCCTTGGGTGCTGTTCGGTTTCTCCTTTTTTTTTTGATCCTTCATAACCTATCATATCCTGCAGTCAGTTCCTGGGGGGAGAGATTCCGACACTGCGAGCGCCCGAATAAACCTTTTTGATACCATGGGCTTGGCGGTTAACCCTTTCCGATTCCAAGGGACTGAAATATTCTCTTGTGTAATCTTTGTATAGAATAACTACTTTCTTTGGCCCACCATCAAACAGTGAGAAAAATGTTAATAGAGTGGCAAAAGCGGTCAATGATTTTTTTTGTTTACCATCAGGAAGGCTGCCTGTTTGCTTGTCTGCTCTTATTGAAAAGGTGGTTGTTTTGGGTGGTTTGTTGCTCAAATGGTATCATACCTAGAAAATCGCTAAATCACTCTACCTGTTGGGTCCTGGACAGAGTGTTTATGTCTATGGTAAGAAGGTTGTTGACTTGATTTATGCCCGCACTGGAGAGTTCGCTATTGCGCAGAAATTTCTCACCCCCCCAGAGTTTGGTCCTTACCGGATTGTTGTCCATCGACAGCAGCTCCTTCTCTGACACAGTTGGTCACAGTATCCCTTGAGAGTAGGGAGGTGAAACAACGATATTCTTTTCACACAAGGCACCCAAGGAATTGGGCCTTCACAGAAGGGGGACGGGTTGAGATTAGTAAAAACAGTCAGTGGTATCAAAATGAACGAGTAGACCGTTCAGAGACGATCTTGGAACTAAGTTCCATGCTATGGAAGAGAGGAAAGCATGGATGACAAAGTATCATACCGTATTAACTCGTCTAAGAGAATGGTGTGCTGGTAGGTCAATTCAAAGCATGATCTCGGTTAGGTAAACTGAATCATGCCAAGTGCCAAGGAGATAACAGACGAGATCACGTGAATTCAACGTCAAGTAATAGTTGGTCAACCACAGATGTAAGAACAGCGGGGTAAGAATGCCGATAAAGCATATAATGTAGATAGTACTCATTAAATACATTCAACTTTAAAACAATCTACAATCATGGCCTCTCCATCTTCTTCTTGCAACATTCTTGATTCAGTAGACTCAAGGACCTTTTATGGACGTAGGAATCAAGAGCATCCTGGGCATAAACAAACAGATATTGTATCCCGGCCATTATATTTCCCCCCAGCAGTTATAAATACAAAGAAACAATAAACTAGTCGATAAAATCTTCGTATTCTGTCCTATCTTCAGCATGTAACAGTACCTATAGGATCTACTTGTAGACAGGAAGTTACCACAGCAGAAACAGCACGACAATTCAAGAGTCCAGCTTCTAATATTACGTGTTTGAAAAAGCAGGAAAAGTAGTTGCTAGTGTGAATAGGAAGTCAGCTGTTACGATCCTATGCGGTAAGCTGACTTGCAACAGGTAACTACTTCTCTTTGGGTTGGATGAATATGACCGGGCCGTTGTTATAGTCCGGTATGGGGCGTGGCGCTAATCTCAGCCACCAGGGTAGGAGTACTATTGCAACGAGTAGTACTAGGCGGGTTTCCACTATTGCTCTTAGGCCTATGCCTACGTTGTATGGATAGCCGAACCCTATAGTTCCTATCGCACAACGCCAATAGAGGAGTGGAGAGGTAAGGAGGTAAAGTAATTGTATAGGAAAGAACTTAGATGGTTGCATGAAGAGTCCTAGATACAGGCCACCTAGAGTCCATATATAGGCACTCTTCCCTCAACCCTAACCTTGGTGACTCATACCTATGAGTAACCTAACCTCGATGACTCATATTGAGTCATTGTATGAAATCCATCAGCTGACCCCCTATGAGTCAACTTGCACAACGTTCCAAATCCAATCATAACTCGTAAAACCAGTCATGTGCCCCAAAGGGGTCACATGCGCGAAACCCATGACTCCTAATGTGAGTCATGTTCGATAATCATTACATCATATGACTCACAAGTGTGAGTCGTGCGCACGATCAACCAATCACAATATAACAATGATTTGCACTATTGTGCATCATGTGAAACCCTATGACTCCTAATGAGTCATAGTGCGAAATATAACAACCTTATGACTCATAACTATAAGTCATGCAAAATCCTGCCTTGCTTAGTCACCAATCGTGACATTAGCTCTCCTCTCCGATGAGCCTGAGTCCCATCAGGCTCAACATCCTATCCTCGACAGGATTTCTCCAAACCTGCGCAATTCCTTTTTCAACTTCCGAACCTGATGTTTGGCGTGCTGCTAACTTTTCCAGACCTCTTCGAAGGTTAGGTTTGCCGTTCTGATGGTTTGATCTCATTCGGCAATCATCCTCTTAAAGGTCCGCATATCCTCTCTTTGGTTCCGAATTGTGACTTCGGCATTGCCAAGTTGGTTTCGTAACCCCTCGATTTGTCATTCTAGACATCCCATATCTGGGCTAGTATCCTTTTCATTTGTTTCGCCCTCCTCTCTCCTCAACTGTGTCCTCACAGTCGCCTTCCTCTTCTGTATGTGTACATCCGTTTCATCCAGGGGGGCTGCTTCCCCTGTGCGTCTTGGGTAGTACCCAGCATCGATTTTGTCGTGTCGATATACACGGCAGTTGTCCTTGAAGCAGTGGATCCAGGACAATTTCTTGTGGAATTGTTGTTGTTTGAGTATCTTTGATTGTTTGGGAAACCAATTACTTCCTTCCTTATTGCGTAAATGAACGTGGCAGTGGTCATCGTAGCAGGCAGTCCATGAAAGAGCATTATGTTCTGCCTGCTTCTGTCTTTCCTCCTGCGTTGCATATGGGGGGCTGGTTGGTATGATAGCCCTTGAGCTATCGTCCCAACCGTCGCCGGGTGCCAAGGTCGTTTCCTCCATGGGCTCGATCTTGACAATAACCCATTCTGGGTTTTCTTGGGTACTGCTGATGGAAACGTTCAATGCCGATTCTGGCATTGTTGAAGTTCTCCGCAGGGTACCAAGTTTTGTTGTATTCTGGTGAGCAGCTGGTCTACTTAGCTCTGTATTGTAGGCGTCTTCGGTGTATGCGTGAATCAATAATTTCTTCGAGTTCGTACTTGCTTTCTCCTTCTATCTCGATTGGACGTGGTGGTGATTGCTTTTGTCAGGGAAACTAATTGCAGTGATATGGTTCGTGAAGTGAGATGTGGAAGATGTTGTGGACCTTCATCTGTTGGGGCAAGGCCAATTTATAGGCACTTGTGCCCACCTTCGTAAGGATCTTGAATGGTCCAAACTCTTTTAATCCAGCTTCTTGCATAGTCTTGTGGCCCTTATATTCCTTGACAGTAACCAGAACATGTCTCCTGATTGGAGATTTGGATCAGGTTTTCTGTGTTGATCGTAGTTTTCTTTTTGTCGTAATTGTGCACAGACTATTTCCTGAGGGAGGATACTGTGCAGCTGACCCATCTCTTCCTTATCATTTCTTTCCGTATCATGGGGCCAATTGCCTCATGCTCCAGGTGGTGACCATAATTAGCATAAAATGGTGTGGTCTTTATTGTTTCCTGCCTTGCGTTGTTGTATGCAAATTCAGCCAGTGGTAGTAGGTCGGCCCAGTTGTCTTATTGATAGTTGATGTAGGCTCGTAGGTATTGTTCTATTATGCCATTTGTCCTCTCGGTTTGTCCATCGGTTTGAGAGTGAAAAGCGGTAGTCAACCTCCTTTCAATCCCTAACGATTTCGTTCTCTCCATAGGTCCGATGTGAACAAGGTTCCTTGATCTGTGATGACATCCTGTGGCAGTCCATGTATGCGAAATATTTCCTTCATGAATATTTGCACAAAGTCCTTCGTATTCATATCTTAGTTACTAGGTATAAAATGCCTCATTTTCGTTAATCGGTCGATCACTACCAGTATGGCGTCATAACCGGCTGATATTGGAAGGTCGGTGATAAAGTCTATTGCTATAGATTTCCATGGTTGTTGGGGTACTTCGTTTGGCTGCAGTAATCCGTATAGTTCATGCCGGATTGCTTTCGTTCTTTGGCAGATATCACAGTTTTTAACATATCGTCTCGCATTCTTGGCCAGTAATATTTCCGAGCTAGGAGGGCGGTAGTTTTGTTTGGCCCTCTATGGCCTGCTGTTAGTGCATGGTGATTGTGTCATATTATTATTATCCTTATCGCTTCTTCTTCGGGGACCCAGATTTTCCCCTGATACCAAAGGTATCCTTCCTTCCATTCGCATGTTCCAAGTGCCACTCCTTTCATCTCCTTGTCTCCTCTTTCCAGGGCATGATGGATTGCCCTTATTTGTGTATCAGTTTTGCTTACTTCGCGAATGCCAGCGTCGTCTTCTGTAAACCTCACTACTTCCATTGCTTCACAGTAGTATTCCGTCGGTAGGAGGATCTTGTGTTTCTGTCGAATCCTTTCGTCGTCTTTTACAGGGATGTCTTCCGCCCTTCTTGTTAGAGGGTCCGGTTTTCCTCCTTCTTTTCCAGGTCGATATTGTATCTTGACATCGTATTGGCTGAGTGTTTCGCTCTAGCGAATTTGTCAGTCATTGATTTCCTTTGACGTGGTAAAGGGTACCAGATTTTTGTGGTCGGTAAGTACCAACACTCGTTGTCGACTTCCTTTTGCATATCTTCTCCATTCTTGTAGAGCTTGTACAATTGCTAACAGCTCTTTGTCGTGTATGTCGTAGTTGCATTCTGCGGGCGACATCGTTTCTGAGCGGTATGCGACTGGTTGCCATCTTCCATCGTTCCCTTTTTGTGATAATATGCCACTACATACATATTTTGATGCATCTGTCTCTATCATGATCTCTCTCTCCGGGTCATAATGTACCAGGACTGGAGCTGATGGTAACCGTCGCCGTAACTCTTCGAATACTTTCTGTTGTCGTTCTGTCCAGTTCCACTTGACGTCCTTTTTTATGAGTTCATAAAAGGGTTTCGCTATACCACTGAACCCTTCTATAAACCGTCGATAGACGTTGCAGAATCCCATAAAGCATTGAATGCCTGTTTTGGTTTCTGGTGGCTTCCATTCACATATGCCCTGGGTTTTGACAGGGTCGACACTGACTCCTTCTTTATTGATAATGAATTCTAGGTATTCCGTTGATTCTTATGGAACTCACACTTGAATGGCTTAAATGTGAGTCCCTCCTTTCTTAAGGCTTCCATAATTTTGCGGACTTGGGTTTTGTGTTATTCCAGGTTTTCTGAATATATCAGGATATCATCCAGGTAGACGATACAGCAGATGTCGAGAAATCGACCCAGGATCCGATTGACCCATCTTTAGAAAGCTGCAGGTGCATTCTTGAGACCGAATAGCATCACTGTATATTTGTATATTCCATATTTTGTTGTGAATGTTGTCTTCCATTCGTCTCCATCCTTGATCCTGATATTATAGTAGGCGTTCTGAATATCCAGTTTCGTGAAGATTTTGGCTCCTTGGAGTCGATCCAGTGCTTCCCCTATCAATGGCAGCGCGTATCGATCTCGTTTGGTGACTTCGTTGAGTCCTCGGTAGTCCACACCTAGTCTTGGTTTGCCATCTTTCTTCTTCACCAACAGGATTAGGGATCCACCATTGGCATAAAAGTCCTGAATCCATCCTCGGTTTTTGTTGACGTGGATATATTCTCTTAGCTCTTCCAATTCTTTTTCTCCTAATGTGTATAACTTTATTGCTGGCACTGTTTCCCCTTTCTTGAGGTTGATCTCCAAGTCGACCTTAGGACGATGTAGGGGCAGCTGAGCTTCTTCTCCTTCCTTGAACATGTCCAGGTACTGGTGATATTCCCTTGGTACAATGTTTCTGGTATTTTCTTTTTCTTGTCCTTTCTTGGCCTTGATGGCTAACTCTGTGCTGATATTGATCGCTTCGATCCGACTAGGTTGGTTTGTCTCGTAATCCCATTAGAGGATTCTGGTAACTTCGCCCCTTCGATAGAATTTGCTGAAGGATGTGGTCGAGATCTCATTGATCTCGATTCTTTGGCGTTCTGGTTTGTCGGTATATCCAAATCCCGCTTCGCCCCTCATAGTGGGAGCCAGTTGCCCCACTTCTTCGCATTGTCCTATGACAATCTTTTCACAGATTAACTGTGCGATTTTATTTCCTGGCTCAACCATATAGTCGTCTTTTCTCAGGTTAACCAGTACTACCTTGATCTCACCCATATAATCAGCATCGATTACTCACACGTTGACAGTAATCAATTGTTTAACTGCCAACCTGCTGCGTGGAGCAATTCGCCCATAGGTGCCTTCCGGTATTCGATGGCTATTCCGGTACTAACAAGTTTTTGGTCTTTTGCCGGTATCATGACTCTTTTGCTTGCATAGAGGTCGTGTCCTGCTGCCATTGCTGATCCCGTAGTAGGTATTGTTGCTGTTTCGTTTAATCTTTAGATTTTGATGTTCTGGACATCCTTTGCCTGGATCTTGGAGAATTGCATGGTTAAATTCTCTTCCAGGGCTTCTGCTTCAGGGACTATGTCCACCGCTGGCGAGCTTTCTAGGCATACCTTTATACACATCTCGCTATCGAATGTCATTTTGTTGCTTACCTAATCGATCTTGGGGTTGTATCTTCTTAACCATAGTAGCCCTCTCACTGCCTTATGGTTGGGTTGATCTGCGATCTGGAAGGTTGCCACTTCCCTATGGCTGCCGATGTCCATAGGTACTTCCGCTATATGGGTAATTGGTCCCATAGCGCTTGGCTCCCCGTCCGCAAGCTAGATTTCGCATATTTCTTTCGCTTTCTTCGCTTGAATGCCGTGTTTGTAGCTGAATTCCTAGTCAATAAAGTTTTCTGAGGCGCTCGAGTGAATGATGCCGTTAATGATGACTGTCTTGTCCTTGCCATGTAAACGCATTTTGACCATGGCATGGTCTTTTTCTTGTTCCAATATTTCCGGGTTTTTAAGTGCCATGTAGATGTTAACGATTACGATGGTTTTGATTTTGTTGTCCCATAGTCCATCTCTTACGGAGGACTTTCCTCGTTTCCTGACTCTTCAGGTGTTTCTCTGATCTCCATATCATGTAGGTTGGTTCGTGGTTTCCAGCGATTATTGTTGGTATAACTGTTGAACTTCCTGGTATTTTCCTTCTCATCTCTTGTATTTCGGCAATTACTAAATCTGTACCCAGGTCTGGCGCATCACAAGCATAGGTTATTGTCCCTTCTTCTTGTAAATTCTGCTTGTGAGAGGTTTAGTGGTGGGCGTCTTCTGGTAGCATCCAGGTCCATTGGGTCACCACGGGTTTCCATATTGTTGCCTGACTTCCAGGTTCCGATATTATTCCAGGGCATTTCTTGTTGTTGGATAAAGATACTGTTGTTTCCTTGGAGGTGCTTGATCATGTTGATCCGGTTATCTTTTTCGATTGCCCATGCTGCAAGAGCATCGACATTTGCCGCCACCGTGTGGTCCGCTGCCCATGCGCCTTGGAGTGTTCGATTAATTCCTTCAAGGAATTAGCGTCTTAGTGTACCATCATCCTCATTCGCCTCTGTAGCTGTCAGGTGAAAGTCATTCCAGTATTCTGTGACTGGTTCTTTGCCTTGCCTCAGGCGGTCGAGCTTTGTCCTAGCTGCATTTGCCACATCCACATCCCCAAACTGGTCTTGGAGGGCTGTATTGAAATCCTCATATGTAGTCCAGGTCTCCGGCTTGGGTCCTTCTGCAAATGGGGTTATCCAGCTTGCTGCTGCATTCCTCAGCAAGCTTTTGACGTAGGTGATGCGTTCTGTAGGTCGTATTTCTTGTATCGCTTCAAAGTATAATTGGTATTGCACTAAGAAGGTTCGTAGTTTGGTCCTTGTTCCATGGAAGGTAGAGGGTTTCTCGATCTTGATCTAGTTGTTGATTGTGTCTCGCTAGTTGTTTATGAGGGTCAGGAGCTCTTGGAACTGTGCAGTTGTAAATCCTGCCAGTTGAATTCATGCTCCACCACCGGCAGTTGCTGGTCCCGGGGCTGACATCCTTTCTGGTCTTGGGGTTATGGGTTCTACAGATCCTGTTGGTGACGCAGGCTCAGCTGTCACCAGACTTGCAGTTCTTGGTGACTGGCTTCTGGATAGATTTGTGCTAAGTGCTTCTTCGAGTTCTGGACCAAGTGTTGAGGTGTCGATTTCTCCCTCAGGGAGGTCGATATCGTTATCCGGAAAGTTCGCCGTTTTTGTAGTTAGGTATTGTTTAGAAGACGCAACCAAATGTTACGATCCTATGCGGTAAGCTGACTTGCAACAGGTAACTACTTCTCTTTGGGTTAGATGAATATGACCGGGCCGTTGTTATAGTCCGGTATGGGGCGTGGCGCTAATCTCAGCCACCAGGGTAGGAGTACTATTGCAACGTGTAGTACTAGGCGGGTTTACACAATTGCTCTTAGGCCCATGCCTACGCTGTATGGATAGCCGAACCCTATGGTTCCTATCGCACAACGCCAATAGAGGAGTGGAGAGTTAAGGAGGTCTAGTAATTGTATAGGAAAGAACTTAGATGGTTGCGTGAAGAGTCCTAGATACAGGCCGCCTAGAGTCCTTATATAGGCACTCTTCCCTCAACCCTAACCCTGATGACTCATACCTATGAGTCACCTATCCTCGATGACTCATATTGAGTCATTGTATGAAATCCATCAGCTGACCCCTATGAGTCAACTTGCACAACGTTCCAAATCCAATCATAACTCTTAAAACCAGTCATGTGCCCCAAAGTGGTCACATGCGCGAAACCCATGACTCCTAATATGAGTCATGTGCGAAACTTATTACATCATATGACTCACAAGTGTGAGTTGTGCGCACGATTAACCTATCACAATATAACAATGATTTGCACTATTGTGCATCATGTGAAATCCCATGAATCCTAATGAGTCATAGTGCGAAATATAACAACCTTATGACTCGTAACTATGAGTCATGCGAAATTCTGCCTTGCTTAGTCACCAATCGTGACATTAGCGGAAATATAGACTGGGTAAAGGGTGTTAGCCAAAAATGCAGAAGGTATTATACAATGGCCTTAAGGAGAGGAGACAGGCAGGCAAGATTGTTTGGCCGGGTGATTTTCGGGCTGCATCTAAAGCCTGAATGTTAATCCAATACCCAGGAGATGTTTTTCGCTTTTCAACTGGGTGGTTCAGTGTTATTAATTCCTTTTTTTATCAACTCTTGATACATTTTGTTTGTACATAGTAGATATTAATTTGAATTATTTTATATTTTTAAAATAGAATTTCTTAATTGGTATAATATTTCACTTCAAGTAGGTACAACTAAAACGATTAAAGTACAAGCGGACGCCTATGGCACTATCCTATCTTGGCCTCAGTTTAATCGAAGAAATTCTCTCCTTCAGCCAAACAACTAACATGGACTAGTAATACTGTACAGGCTGTCAGGCGCTATCTACTTTCACGAATATAGAATATGGACCAAACACCACTTCCGTTTGAGTTTTTATAAGGACAAATCTACATGTCTAAAGGCTTCAAAACTGTATGGTTTAAAGGGTCGACATGTGGATGGGATAAGCGCCAGGCTACATTCCTGTTCACAGTCTTTGCATACACTGGAATAAAGTTACTGCTGCTCATTTTTTTATAGGAAAGGGGGTTGGTCCAAGTATCTAGAAGGAGATGAAGCTTTATGATCCCTATGTAAAAGTTAAATTTAATTAAACAACATATACAAACATCTAGATTATGGAAGAGTGGATTGAGGAGCAGCTTGTGTCTGCCTTGGCAGGCCATCCTGAATTGCTCCCATTAGACCTGTTCGGTGGACATAAAATTAATAAAGTTTCATACTGTCTTAATGATCATGATATTACCCTATCAATGATACCTGCTGGCTCGAAAGTGCCAGCACATTAGAACCGACCCTGAGTGCTATCCTTCTTTGTGCTGACTAAGCATGAGTCTTTGAGTATGATAGGGAGAATCATGGGTGTTGGAGCTCAGGTACAAGGAAGTAAATCAACTACTAATAACTTTTTCTTACAAAGGTTACAGCAGAAAGTCTTAGGGGTTTGGATTTTGTTTCTGCTTATACAGGATGAAAATGAGTCAGGTGGATTGTAGATATTATTAAGCAGGGTAGAAGGAAGGATTATAGAAGAAAGGGTGGGGGGTGGGAGGGGAGGATGGGGGATGGGAAATAGTGAATTTTGAGAGAAGGGGGTAGGGCATCTAGAGTGATGCATTTGTGATGGAAATCAAGCTGTGGGACAGTAGAACCAGATGAAAAGAGAACTGAGGGAAGAATGATATCTATAAGGAAGAGTGAGTAGTTTAAAGTATATAATAAATGGAAGCAAAGTGCACAAAGGGAACAAAACCTATGGGTTTATCATTCCTCTTCATTGTGTTCTGGAAATCGCTGATGCGAAGTAAATACTTGAAATTCTGTACTGGCATATAGTATGCTATCACAAATCGTGACTCAGCAGTAAGGAATATTTCACCTGACTCACGATTTGTGAGATCATTTATAATGATGATATTTTGTTGGTTTGATGTATGTTTATGGTTTCATCACTCACGATTGTGAGGTTATCTGAAGTTATGAGTTTCGCACCTGACTACAAGTATGAGTCAGGGGTTTCACGCATGTGACGCGTTTAAGCGCACATGACCTTTTATGGAATAGTATACTTTAGGGATTGTATAATATGACTCAAGTTATGAGTCATAGGATGTTTGTTATACTATAACTCACGCGGCGGTCATATTAAGGAGGTGACTCTTTGTAAAGTCAGCAGGGTTAGGGTTGTGGGAAGAGTACCTATATAAGGAGGGTCACGGACACAGATAGCTGCAAGCCTGGCTACCAGCTCTTGAATACCCCTGGGGTCTACACCCACTTCCCTTTGGGCGGCGGGGGCAGGCCCTCTGTATTAGATCTTTCCTTTGCTTCTCCAAGTTTATCTCCATTTTTCTCCTCATGAAGCACCCCTGTCCCTTCTTCTGGCTCAGAACAAGTTCCTATTTTGCTCTCCTTTAGGCATCCTAAAGTCTTACAACCACCTCCCCGGCCCAACTGGTCCCTAACTGACTGGGCTACCCTCTCGCCCCTGCTTGAGGAACTCACTGTCCCTGACGCCCCCTGCCTTCCCACCTCTGCTTCCCTCTCCTGATGGTTCGATACAAACTTCGGTCGCGTTTTGTCCTTACTCCGTAACCAGACACCCCTCTCGCGTCCCTTGCCCCGGGCCAAGCCCTGGTAGTCACCCCTCCTCTCTACTCTTAGGAAAGAACACCACTGCGTAGCTCGCAAAGCCCGGTCTACCCACTCTATAAGTGACATCTCTGGTGCCAGGCCTGCCTGCCTTGGCTACTTTAAAGCCATAAAGAGAGCAAAAAAGGACCACTGGACATCCCTCCTCTTGAACGCAACTCCCACCTCTCTCTGGGCCACCAAGCGGCTAGCCCTAGGTTCTTCCACAACTCGCTTCCCCATCCTCCCAGGGTCCGACACTCCAGAGTCCATTTACATTGCTCTCTTCAACCACTTCTTTCCACCTTGTCCCTCCCTGCACGCCCCCTCCATCCTCCGCCCCTACTCCGATACCCCTGAGCTGTCCTCAAACGAGATCTCTGCCGCCCTCAGGGCCTCCTCTCATTCTCTGCCCGGGGTCCCAATACCGTCCCCTATGGGGTATGGAAAGTCGTCCACTGCACCACCTCTTCCACATTAGTCGCCCTTCTCTCCCCTCTGCTCCTCCATGGGTTCCACTCTCCCTCCCTTAAAAAAGCCAATGGAGTGGTCCTGGACAAGCCAGGGAAGCCGTCATACGACACTCCAGCCTCCTTTAGGATCATCGTCCTTCTAGAGACAATCTCCAAGGTTCTTGTCAGAATTGTCGCCTCCCGCCTCGCCCTCATCGCAAGGTCCTGTGGTCTCCTCAGTCATAATCAATGTGGCTCCCTTGCAGGCCTTTCCTCCTTTGACGCCGTCACCACCCTAGCAAATACAGTACGCAACCTCCACCGCCCAGCCCTACGTGTCACCACCCGCTTCCTAGACATTGAAGTGGATTTTGACAACGTGGATCCCAACTTTCTCTTCTATGTACGCAGGAAAAAAGGGGTCAACCACTACCTGATCTCATCGGTACGATCTTTCCTTACTGGCCGCACCTGTCATCTTCACTTCCAGGGCTCCCCTGTAATTTTTTCTTCCGTTTCTGTTGGCACCCCTATGGGGTCTTCTGTATTTCCTTTGCTTTTTGTTATTTATGTTTCTTCCCTTCATTTCTCCCTTCCTAGGGGCCTTATACTTTCCTAGGTTGATGATTTTGCATTGACTGTATCATCTTCCTCTTATCGCCGCAATGTTCAGCTGCTTCAAGCAGCCTTTTCCAGGATCACGCGTCGCGGAGCAGGACGCAATATTCCCTTCTCAATCCCCAAGAGGAAGCTCATTCACTGGCGCACTAGGAACCAGCGGGGCTCCCCTTGCATCATCCCCATACACTTGGATGGGCAGGTCTTCCATCCCGCCACCTCCCTCAGGGGGCTGGGTTACTGGCTCAGCCCATCCCGCTCCACATCAACTTACTTCTCCAAACGACTTGCCCTCGCTCAAGGCGCCTTCTCCACTGTCCTCATACTTTCCCTACTGGGGGCTGGCCTCTCCCCCCACCTCTGCCACCGCCTTGCTGTCTCCCTCCTCCTTCCCATCCTCACCTACGGGGCTGACCTCTTCAGACCCTCCAGCGGAATGCTACGGCACATGGACGTCTTCTGGCACCACATCCAAAGATGGATTACAAATTGCTTCCGCTCTACCAGACTCTCTGTCCTTTCCTTTGAGTGGTGCCTCCCTCATATCGGCCTCCTCTGTGCCTACCGGCGTAGGCTTGCTACGCTCTGACTGGCATGTGCCCCACCCATTATCAACCCAGTCGCAGGGCGGCTCCCCCTGGAGTTTACTTCCCTCCAATGTCTCGAGCCTCTGACTCGTGGCGTCGCCTCACACGGCGCCTCCAACCCAATATCAATCCTCTCCACTAGAGTACTACCCCTCCCTCCCCGCCAGTCCGCACCCACCTCCCCGTAGATACTATGGCCCACCTCATCCTCCCCATTCTGAGATCATTGCC
Organism: Tuber calosporum; assembly: GCA_003316355.1. NCBI lineage: Eukaryota > Fungi > Ascomycota > Pezizomycetes > Pezizales > Tuberaceae > Tuber > Tuber calosporum. The sequence continues at coordinate 8,310 of QFET01000421.1, read as the reverse complement.
CTTCGCCCCCATGCCACGTGCAGATATCGCACCACTCCGTCCTCCTCTTCCCCCACTGCCTGCTATGCGCGCTGCCTATACTGCCCTTAGGAGCTGGGCGCACCTGACCCTCATCACCGACTGGGGAGAGGCCTGCCGTCCCCCACACTACTACACCTACAAACTGTCCCTGTCCCCCCACCCTTTCATGGGCCTCAGCAAGTTCATGGCGAGCCGCATTCACCAAATGCGTGCCCACAAGAGCTACCTAGCTATTCATACCTCCTAGGCCTCCTAAGGGGAGTCCACCCTCTGTCCACGATGGTGGGATTTCGACGAAGACTTCCAGCACGCAACACCCTCCTGCACGGCCACCGCTGATGCCCGCAGATGCCACTTCTAAGGTGTTGTGGGGATAGAGACGGACGACCCCATTCAGTCATCTATACCAGTTCTCCTCAACCTGGTCGCCTATCTACGAGAGACGCAGGGTGGCTTCCCCCCGGACATGCTGCTATCATCCCCCTCCTCGCCACCTTCCTTGGTTGCCCCCACCCCTGTAGGGTCCCCTGCCCACACTTTCTTTTCGCCCCCAAGTTCTTGATAATTTGTGGTTTTTCCTCAACCGATGGCTTAGTTTCTGTATGTTTCCTTGCCTGGTTATTCCTTTTTTGAGTTTACTGTACGAGGTGTATGGAGAGTTACCTGTCCCATTGGAGCTTTATGTGCTATTAATTTCTTTTATTTTTGGTCTTTGGAATTAAGGTTTTGTTTATACCATAGCTAGCGATACACACAGGTTCTTGTACCTTGACAATGAATATATGATATAAAAAAAAAAAAAAAAAAAAAAA
>QFET01000418.1:0-11167 GCA_003316355.1 Tuber calosporum | reverse complement strand
GGGGGAAGGCTGATGGGGGTGTAGGGCCCCTCTGGGCCATGCCAGGCCAGGGAGGGATGGGAGGAGGAGTGGTGGTGGTGACGGGAGAAGGTGTAAGAGTGATACAGTGGGCCAGGTTACGAAGCTCAGAACGGATTGAGGCCAGGCTAGCGGCTGCAGAGTGGGCAACTTGAGTGGAGTTGGGCAAGCCAGCAATGAGAAGTGCAACTGCTGAGGAGACGGAGTCAAGCTGAGCACCAAGGGCCGAGATTGAACAAAGGGCGCCACACAGGAGCGGGATCAAGGTGATCTCACCTGTGGAGAGGTCATCAAGGCTTACGGGAGAAATGGTGGGGACCTGAGCGTAGGAGAAGTTGATGACTTCCTTGGTTTCGTAAAGGAAGGAGGAGAGAAACCACTGGTGAAGGGGGACGTCTACTGTGGAGGCAGTGGCTGAGGATGGAGCAGGGGCGGAGGCAAAGATAGGGGGAGGAGGGGGACCAGCTTACGCCATGTCCAGGCTTAGTGCACGCAAGGACCTAAGCGAGGAGAGGTGTGGGTGGGATCGTGGGAACTGAGTACACTTTTGACATAGTGGTGCAAAATGTAGGGGCAGGAAAATAGGAGAAGCGTCCTAACTACAGGCCGGTTTTTTTTATTTTTATTTTATATTTTTTTATATCATATATTCGGTGTTTAGGTAAAAGAACTTGCATGCAGCGCTAGCAATGGCATAACCAAAACCTTAATTCCAAAAACCAAAAACAAAAGAAACCAACGGCACATAGAGCTCCAACGGGACAGGTAACTGTCTATAAACCTCTTACTGTAAACTCAAGAAAGGAAAAACACGCCTAGGAAACATACAGAAACCAAGTTATCATGGGAGGAAAAACCACAAATTATTAAGAACTTAGGGACAAAAAGAGAGTTTGGGCAGGGGACCCTATGGGGGTTGGGGCAACCAAAGGAGGTGGCAATAAGGGGGGGGATGGCAACATGTCCGGAGGGAAGCCGACCTGTGTCGCTTGTAAATAGGCAACCAGGTTAAGGAGGAGTGGTATCAAAGACCAGATGGGGTCGTCCGCGCCTATCCCCACGACACCTTGGAGCTGGTGTCTGCGGGCATCAGCGGTGGCCGTGCAGGAAAGTGTGGCGTGCTGGAAGTCTTTGTCGAAGTCCCAGCATCGTAGACAGAGGGTGGACTCCCTTTCCGTGGCCCAGGAGGTATGAAGGGCTAGGTAGCTATGGTGGGCACACATAGGGTGAATGCTACCCGCCATGAACTTGTCGAGGCTCATGAAAGGGTGAGGGGAGAGTGACGGTTTGTAGGGGCAGTAGTTCGGGGTAGGGCAGGCCTCTCCCCAGTCGTTGATGAGGATCTGGTGCACCCGTATCCTAATGCCAGTATAGGCGGCACACATGGCAGGGAGCGGGGGAATAGGAGGACAGAGAGGTGTGAGATCTGCACATGGTAGGGGGGCGAAGGACAGAGATCCCAGAATGGGGAGGAAGAGGTAGGCCATAGAATCCACTGGGAGGTAGGTGCAGACTGGCAGAGAGGGAGGGGCAGTTTACCAATGGAGAGAGTTGTTACGATCCTATGCGGTAAGCTGATTTTTGCAACAGGTAACCACTTCTCTTTGGGTTGGATGAATATGACCGGGCCGTTGTTGTAGTCCGGTATGGGGCGTGGCCCTAATCTCAGCCACCAGGGTAGGAGTACTATTACAACAAGTAGTACTGGGCGGATTTACACTATTGCTCTTAGGCCTATGCCTACGTTGTCTTGATAGCCGAACCCTATGGTTCCTAACGCATAACACCAATAGAGGAATGGAGGGGTAAAGAAGTAACGTAATTGTATAGGAAAGAACTTAGATGGTTGCGTGAAGAGTCCTAACTACAGGTCGCCTAGAGGTCCTTATATAGGCACTCTTCCCTCAACCCTAAACCTGGTGACTCATACCTGTAAGTCACACGACCTCTATGACTCATAATGAGTCATAGTATGAAATCCATCAGCTGACTCCACTGGGTCAACTGCGCCGCATGCCAACCAATCATAACTCATAAAATAAGTCATGTGCCCTAAAGTGGTCACATGTGCGAAACCCATGACTCATAGTGTGAGTCATGTGCGAAAATCACTACATCATATAACTCACAAATGTGAGTCATGCGTACGATCAACCAATCACAACATAACAATGATTGCACAAGTGTGCATCCTGTCAAACCCCATGACTTCTAATGAGTCATAGTGCAAAATATAACAACCTTGTGACTCATAACTATGAGTTATGCGTAATCCTGCCTTGCTTATGCACCAATCGTGACAAGGATGGACATTGGGTTGGAGGTGCAGTATGAGGTGACCCCACGAGTCACAGGCGCGAGACAGCAGCAGGGTGGGAAAGTCCAGGGGGAGCCGCTCTGCGGCTTGGTTGATAGTGGGTGGGGCACATGCCAGTCTGAGTGCAGCAAGCCTACAGCGATGGGCGCAGAGGATGCTGATAGTCGGGAGGCAGCTCTCAAGAGAGAGGACAGAGAGTCTGGTGGAGCGGAAGCAGTTGGTAACCCATCTCTGGATCTGGTGCCAGAAGACGTCCATGTGCCGTAGCATTCTGAGGTAAGGTATGAAGAGGTCAGCTCCATAGGTGAGGATGGGGAGGAGGAGGGAGACAGCAAGGCGGTGGGTGGCAAAGGTGTGGGGAGTGGCCAGCCCCCAGTGGGGAAAGCCTACGTACAGTAGAGTAGGCACCCCGCGCGAGGGCAAGTTCTTTGGAGAAGTGAGTTGATGTGGAGAGGGATGGGGTGAGCCCGTAACCCAGCCACCTGAGTGAGCTGGCGGGATGGAAGACCTGCCCATCCAAGAGTATGGGGATAATGCAAGGGGAGCAATGCTGGTTCTTGGTGCGCCAGTGAATGAGCTCCGTCTGGGGACTGAAAAGGGGACATTGCGCGCTGCTCCGCCACGCTTGATCATGGTAAAGGCTGCTTGAAGCAGCTGAACGTTGCAGCGACAGGAAGAAGATGATACAGTCAATGCAAAGTCATCAACATAGGAGAGTATAAAGCCTCTAGGAAAGGAAAAATGAAGAGAAGAAACATAAATAACGAAAAGCAAAGATGATAAAGGAGACCCTTGAGGGATGCCGACTGAAACGGAAGAAAAGATTCCTGTGGAGCCCTGGAAGAGAAGACGACTGGTGCGGCCAATGAGGAAGGACTGGACCCAGGAGATAAGGTAGTGGTTGACCCCTTTTTTCCTGACTACAGAGGAGAGAAAGTCCAGGTCCACGTTGTCAAAACCCTCTTTGATGTCAAGGAAGAGGGTGGAGACGCGTAGAGCTGGGCGGTGTAGGGTGCGTACTGTTTGGGCAAGGGTGGTGACGGCGTCAAAGGAGTAAAGGCCCGCAAGGGAGCCATTTTGGTTAGGACTGAGGAGGCCAGAGGCCCTTGCTAGGAGGGTGAGGCGGGAGGCGACAATTCTCTCTGGTACCTTGGAGATTGTCTCGAGAAGAACGACGACCCTAAAGGAGGCCGGCGTGTCGTAGGGCGGCTTTCCTGGCTTGTCCAGGACAACTCCGTTGGCCTTTTTAAGCGAGGGAGGGTGGAATCCAAGGAGGAGTAGAGGTGAGAGGAGGGCGACTAGTAGGGAAGGGGTAGTGCGGTGGACCACTTTCCATACCCCATAGGGGACGGTATCAGGACCCGGCGCAGAGGATGAGGAGGAGGCCCTAAGGGTGGCAGAGATCTCGTCTGAGGACAGCACAGGAGAATCGGAGTAGGGGCTAAGGATGGAAGGGGCGTACGGGGAGGGACGAGGTGGAAAGAAGTGATTGAGGAGAGCACTGTTAATGGACTCCAGAGTGTCGGACCCAGGGAGGTTAAGGAAGCGGGTTGTGGGAGAACCTAGGGCAAGTCCCTTGGTGGCCCAGAGGGAGGAAGGAGTGGCGTTCAATAGAAGGGATGTCCAGTGGGCCTTTATTGCTCTTTTTATGGCTTTGAAGTAGCCAAGTCAGGCAAGCCTGGCACCAGAGATGTCACTGGTAGAACGGGTAGAGCGGGCTTTGCGAGCTGCGCAGTGGTGTTCTTTCCTAGGAGTAGAGAGGAGGGGTGACCACCAGGGCTTGGCCCTGAGCGACGGACGTGAGAGGGGTGTGTGGTTACGGAGTAAGCACAGAATGCGACTGAAGTTTGTGTCGAACGATGAGGAGAGAGAAGCAGGGGTGGGTAGGCGGGGGGCGGCAGGGACTGTGAGTTCCTCAATCAGGGGTGAGATGGTGGCCCAGTCAGTCAGGGCCCAGTTGTGCCGGGGAGGTGGTTGTGAGTCCTTAGGATGCCTAAAGGAGAGAGCAAAATGGGAACATGATCTGAGCCAGACGAAGGGAGAGGGGTGCTCCAGGAGGAGAAATATGGAAATAAATCCGGAGAAGCAAAGGAAAGATCTAAAATTGAAGGCCTGACACCGCCGCCCAGAGGGAAGCGGGTGAATACCCCAGGGGTATTCAAGAGCTGGTAGCCAAGCTCAATTGCTCTTGAGAAGTAAGGAAAGGAAACCGCTAACTCAGTAGGAGAGTGGGCCCGTAATGGGTCACATGAGTGGTGGTGAATGTTAAAATCACCTAGGGAGAGAATAGGAAACTCATCTAGGGGAAACAACTCAAGAGGAGATATAGTACGCGAGGAGGAGGCCCTCCCGGGAAGTGAATATGAGTTCAGTACCAGGACTGTTACATATATGGGATATGGTACTAGACTTTCGAGTCTAAAGATGTAATAGTATATAGTGCTGGGAGGTGACTATATTGACCACAACCCATACTGGCAAGAAGTAGGATCTATCCAGAACTACTCTGCCTCAGTGAAAGATAACTGAGTAATTTATCCAAGTGGATCTATTACGTATTCTGCATTCTTGATAATCCGAATGCATCTGCACATGAGTGCATATATGCAGGAAAGACGGTCATCCAGACTGATCACCTGGTATTCCGTATGATGTTCGCAAATAGGCGGCATCAATTTAAACTTAGTTCATTTGGCAAAGAGATCGAAGGCTATCTACTGGTGTCGTGCTTGACACCCTCAGACAAATAGATAGTCCAGGGGATCATTTGCTGTAGTGGGGTCATACATCTTCAGGGTCAAGCAGTGTTCGCACTGTTTCGACCATGGCCGAAGTTTCCAAGGATACTTCTTTTTTATGGCCAACCTAAGTACTGGGAAAAGTGTATAGATAGTTAGCGGTCCCCCGTAGTTAAGTGATCATCAAGCAATGGAGAAGAAACCTTAACAATATATTCAGTTATTCACCTTCGAGAACCCTTTTATCTTGACCATACTTTTACCGAGCTTTCCTGACAGGTCTCCGCTTTTCTCGATACGAGCACGGCCTAGTCAATTCAACAGTACCGAATTGGCTACCCTGTAATACTATATTGTTACTCTCCTCTCACCAAAGCAACTCTATATTCTCTCATGCTCAGAGAATACTTTGACGCTCAAAGTTTTCATCAGTGCCAACATTGAGAACACTGCCGACCTCTCAACTTTGACAACGTTTTTCCTATTTGCTGCAAAGAATACGCCTTTGACCTCTGAGCAGTAGCACTGCGACAACTTGCTCGCATACAGCGAAAATATACAGAACATATCTATCGTCAAGATAGACGGTGGATAACTGCCTTTACAAAACGCAAACAATAATCCACTATATCCTCTTATAAAAAGATACTTGTTGCTGACCTTACGAACACCCAAGCTATACAACCATAATGTCTCCTAAGCGAGGACGAACGGAGATAACAACGTCGCATAAGCGACAGAAGCTGAAACACGAAGAACCAAAACGCTACCAATGTCCTGAAGGAACTGCATATATTTATGTGTACGGGAAACGATATCGCATAAGAGTTTTATTAGACTATGGATCTAATATCTTTGTTATACACGAAAATTTAATCAAGGAATTGAATATTCCTTACAAGTCTCGTGAGGATCCGATACCTATTTTGGGTTTTACAGGAAACGAATTATCTACCGGAAGGGATTTCACCCTTCCCCTTTACCTGGAAATTGGGAAAAATAAACACTTATCAAAGATTGTGTGCGAGATCGCACCAACAGGAAATTATGGAATAATAATTCCATTTGGGTGGTGGAATAATGAACATCCAATAACCGAAATTCAAAACTCAGAAAGCTGGAGGTTCGAAGCTCAGGGATATCAGCTTCACCTCTTACCGGAGGATGAAGGTATATCAATCGAGTGGGATGAGCAGGTTCTGGAAGATCCAGAGGCAGTCGTTATTGGAAGAGTGGCAAGGGTAGATGATGAGGAAGAAATAATCCTTGATACACTACCCGCGCAATACCATAACTACAAAGACCTTTTCTGCCTATCAACTGCGGCGAAACTACCGGCTCATCAGACCTTCCATCATGCTATTGACCTCAAACCAGATTCCCAACCACCTTGGGGACCAATTTATCCCCTCTTGGAAAAGCAGTTAAAGGCACAGCGAACATATCTGGATGATATGTTAAGGCAAGGAAAAATTTCCCCCAGCAAATCACCAGCCGGAGCACCAATACTTTTTGTGCCAAAACCGGATGGACGTCTTAGGTTGGTAGTTGACTACCGAGGACTAAACAAGGTCACTATCCACAACAAATATCTACTACCCCTTATGACGGAACTACGCGACCATGTTGAAGGAGCCACTATTTTCACCAAGTTGGACCTGAAGGACGGATACCACTTGATATGCATACGAAAAGGCGATGAATAGAAAACAGCTTTTCGCACACGATACGGCTTATATGAAAATAATGTCATGCCATTTGGTCTGGTAAATGCACTAGCCACCTTCCAATCAATAATGACTATGATCCTGAAAGACTTCCTTGATGAAGTAGAGGTAGTATACATTGATGATATACTTATATACTCTAAATCTGAGAAGGATCATGTCATATTGGTTAGAAAAGTCTTAGAAAGACTGCGAGAATACAGAATGGCCATCTCGCTTATGAAAAGCACCTTCCATGTCACATCAGTGGAGTTCCTAAGGTATATTAGGGCTGTTGATGGAGTTACTATGAGCGACAGAAAGGTGGAATCAATCAAGGCCTGGAAACCACCCACCTCGGTAAAAGAAATTCAAATATTTATGGGCTTTGCCAACTTCTACCGGCGGTTCATAAAGAATTTCTCCGCAATATGCACGCCAATTACTGATTTGCTTAAAGGTAACCCGAAGGATTTTTCTTGGGGTGAAAGGCAACAGCAAGCATTTGAGGAGCTCAAACGTCGGTTCATCACAGCTCCGGTATTATGTCATTTCCATCCGGAAAGGGAAACAGTTGTGGAAACAGATGCCAGCGATTACGCTCTTGGATGTGTCCTTTCTCAATATTTTGACCTAAAACTACATCCTGTCGCTTTCCATTCTCGAAAGTTGACACCTGCTGAACGCAATTATGACATTCATGACAAGGAATTATTGGCAATATTAGTTGCGTTGGAAGAATGGCGACACTATCTTGCTGGGACCGATGAACCTTTCACCATAGACACCGATCATCAAAACGTACAATATTTTCTCACAACAAAGGCCTGGTCGGCAAGACAAATTCGCTGGGCTCAGAAGCTTACTGATTTTAACTTTAAAATCATTTACCGACCTGGAACCACAGGGGGCAAACCAGATGCTTTAGGCAGGCGGCCAGAGTACCACCCTGAGGAGGGAGCTGAGCATGCCAAGCAAGCTATACTTCAGTCTCATCACTTTGAAAACATGAAGAATAACCGAAACTTAGTTGTCACAGTTATATCAGGAAAAGAAAACTCAGAACACTACAGTCAGCGGTTGCCTCAAGAGGAACAGAACAATATGATAAGGATTAAAAGACTTCAACAGGAAGCAAGAATCCTGACTCGAGGTTCGAAGCTTGCCGCCAGCCATGAACTATACAGTACCGAAAACAACATAGTTCCTGCAAATAGGCAAGTACTCATTGGGACAGGATTGGCTATCGGATTACCAATTGGAATATATGCACGTATTGCACCACGTAGTGGATTAGCAGTCAAGCATGGTATTTCCATTGGAGCCGGAGTAGTGGATGCGGACTATAGAGGAGAGGTTAAAATCCTCCTAGTACACTACTGACAATCCTTTTCAGGTACACACAGGAGACCGGATAACCCAGATGATTGTGGAAAAGGTTGATGAGAGAGAACTTCATGAGGTTATGGAGTTAGATGAAACTGAACGAGCAAGCCAAGGGTTTGGCAGTTCAGATATAAGGTTGGAAGAAAACCAACCACAATCATGTTTCCTATATTCTGACGGACAGCATGAAGATTTGGACTCAACGGACATTACCTCATAGCCGATATGCACTAAAGGACAAATACTAATGTCCAATGCAATAATTGCAAAGTGCGAAGTCAAGAAATTTGATATAAAATTCTTGGAACGGGTAAGAGAAATGGCAAACCAAGATCCAGATTGGCTAGACCGAAAGAAGGAACTGGAAAGTTTACGGAATGAGGGCAAAGAAATGCCGAAACAATGGTCCCTAACAGATGGAATGCTCTACTACAAAGAACGCCTATATGTTCCTCAAAACGAACACCTGTAGATAGATATTGCACAAAGCTGTCACGACTCTAAGATCGCTGGACATTTCGGTCAAGAAAAGACTCTGGAAATTATCACAAGAGACTTTTATTGGAAAGGAATCGCGAACTGGATAAACGACTATGTACGATCCTGTACTGAGTGCCAAAAGGCTAAGGCACGAAGACATGCACGTTTTGGGCTGTTACACCCACTACAGGTCCCATTTGCTGCTTGGACATCTACCTCATGGGATTTCATAACACAACTTCCCAAATCTGCAGGATACAGCCAGATCATGGTTGTAGTTGACCGGTTCACCAAAATGGCACACTTTATTGGCTTGGAAGAAAACGCAACCGCAAAGGACGTTGCAGAAGCATTCATCAAAGAGGTTTGGAAACTTCATGGGTTACCAACAGAAATCATTTCCGACATGGACGCAAAGTTTGCAGGAGAATTTTGGGAATCATTGTGCAAGACATTAAGCATCAAAAGAAAGATATCTACGGCTTACCATCCTAAAACTGATGGACAAACGGAAAGAGTCAACCAAGTGCTGGGAGGCTACCTTGGAATATTTGTCAACTACGATCAGGATGACTGGTACCATCTACTGCCGTTAGCCGAGTATGCATATAACAACTCGGTAACAAGCGCACATGGAATAACCCCTTTCTTCGCAAATTATGGTTAGCATCCACAAACAGAATGGATGAAGGAGCGAGAAGCTCAGAATCCGGGAGCAACTATGTATGCTCACTGGATGAAAGCGATACATGAAAAGGCAAAGGAATCCCTTGAGAAGACTTGTGAAGGGATGAACAAGTACTATGACTACAAAGCTCGCAGTCAACCAGACTTTAAAATTGGCGACTTGGTTATGCTAAACGCGAGGAATATCCGCACCAAGCGACCGCCCAAGAAGTTAGCACCAAAATTATATGGCCCGTTCAAAATCCTAGAGCAAAGAGGAAACCTTGCCTACAAATATGAAATATCAGAGCAATGGAAAATCCATCCAGTATTCCATCTATCGCTACTCGAGCCATGCCGAAAATCAGTTCGACCTGGCCGAGAACAACCACCCCTGGCACTGGAAGAAGTTTAAGGTGACCTTGAATGGGAAGTCAAAAAAATGATCAAGAGTGAAATAATCTCTTATGAGCGAAGATTCAAAGAACGTTCACGAACGATCCCAGAACTTCGATACTTTGTCAAGTTTAAAGGATGTTCCGAAGATGAGAACACCTGGGAACCACCAGAGCACTTAGAGCATGCTCAAGAATTGATTGAAGATTTTCACAGGGAAAATCCGGCAATGCCAAAGTTGGGCTAGCTAGTATCTACGGAAAGGTTTTTCCTGCTGTGGCCAAGTTATCATAAAAGGTTTTTTAACCCTACCGGAAGGAGTACTAAAGTGAAAAATTGCTTAGAGACGAAGATTAGGAAGGGGGAACTTATGTTACACATATGGGATATGGTACTAGACTTTCGAGTCTAAAGATGTGATGGTATATAGCGCCGGGAGGTGCCTATATTGACTACAACCCACACTGGCAAGAAGTAGGATGGTATCCAGAACTACTCTGCCTCGGTGAAAGATAACAGAGTAATTTATCCAAGTGTATCTATCACGTATTCTGCATTCTTGATAATCCGAATGCATCTGCACATGAGTGCATATATGCAGGAAAGACGGCCATCCAGACTGATCACCTGGTATTCCGTATGATATTCGCAAATGGGCGGCATCAATTTGAACTTAATTCATTTGACAAAGAGATCGAAGGCTATCTACTGGTGGAGTGCTGGACACCCTCAGACAAATAGATAGTCCGCAGAATCATTTGCTGTAGTGGGGTCATACATCTTCAGGGTCAAGCAGTGTTCGCGCTGTTTAGACCATGGCCGAAGTTTCCAAGGATACTTCTTTTATATGGCCAACCTAAGTACTGGGGAAAGTGTATATATAGTTAGCAGTCCCCCGTAGTTAAGGGACACGCTCCGCGCCCTCTATTTTCCTCCCGCTTGAAACTCTTGCCCCTTTTAGCCGAACAAAACTTCGCCCTTTTGTGTGGCAACAGCCACGACACACCAAATCTTGCCCCTCGCTTAGGCTTCACTCTTTAGCGACACAGCCCCACTTCCTGTGTAACTGTGATGGCCACTGCTTCCCCTGGCCCCTCCAGGTCAGCCTCGCGCACCCAGCACCGCACAGCCCCCTGCTCAGCCCACTCCTCCCGCGCCAGCACCCCTGGACCCCTCCCCGACCACCTAATTGCAACCCAAAACCTGCTAGACGCTATAGTCACCCAGTTTAGCCTCTCCCAGGAATCCTTCCCTGCGTTTGACAACTCCCTCCTCCATAACCTTTCCGACGGGGAAGCCACCATCATACCACTCCTTTGCACCGCCCTCTCTGGAATCAATGAGGTAGTCAGCCGACTTGCCGCACTGACTACGCGCGTGGATGAGATCTCCTCCGCTATCTCGACCCCCGCCCTTCCCCCTACTTCAGCCCCCCACGCGATTGCAGCCTTGGAGGCCAC
>QFET01000416.1:0-18249 GCA_003316355.1 Tuber calosporum | reverse complement strand
GATCGTAATTGACAAAGTTTCTTAGGTATCCTTCCAGCACTTGGTTGGTCCTTTCAGTGTGTCTGTCAGTTTGCGGATGGTATGCTGTTGACATTTTTCGTTTTATTCCCAGACTTTTGCAAAGCGATTCCCAGAATTCTCCCGAGAATTTTGCGTCCATGTCTGAGATAATTTCTGCCGGAAGTCCATGTAGCTTCCAGACTTCTCGCAGAAATACATTCGCAATATCCTTAGCCGTTGCGTTGTTTTCCAACCCTATAAAGTGAGCCATCTTTGTAAATCGATCAACAACTACCATAATTTGAGTTCTTCCTTGTGATTCTGGTAGTTGTGTGATGAAGTCTGTCGATATTGATGACCAGGCTGCGAATGGGACTTCCAAGGGCTGCAGTAGACCGAACCGCGCATGTCGTGGGGATTTATTATGTTGACATTCATCGCATAACCGTACGTAGTCATTTATCCATGCTGTCAGTCCTTTCCTATAAAAGTCCCTGGTAACAATTTCCTGAGTCTTCTCCTGTCCAAAGTGTCCAGCTACCTTGGAGTCGTGGCAGCCTTTGGCTATAGTTGTCTGCAGCTGTTCGTTGTCTGGATTGTATAAGCGATTCTTATAGTATATCAGTCCTTCAGTTACTGCCCAGTGACTTTGTAATGGTTTGCCCTCATTTGTTAACGTTTCCAAATGTTGCTTGCGTTCCTGCCAGTCTTGATCGTCCTCTCCTGCCTCTTTGATGGTTTTTAATAATGTTTGGTCGTATTTCCTAATATCGACCCTGGACATTATAGCATTAGACATTAGGAGTATTCCTTTGTCTTATTTTGCTTGAAAGTCCGTTTCATCAAGAAACTCATTTTCGGCCTGGTCCTCTTGCAAGTATGCAACCACTACCTGGATCTTTGTTGCAGCTGATCGTCTGGGTGATACATCCGTGCTTCCAAATCCGCCCTTGCCCCTGACAGTTTCAGCTAGTCTGTCAACTTCTATTGCTTCGGCCATATGTATGTTCTCTATGATCATTTGTGCCATTCGGTCCCCTTTGCGAACCTGGCAATCTTGGTTTCCATGATTCATTATGATAACCTTGACTTCTCCAGTATAATCAGCGTCGATTACTCCTCCGCCAATGCTGATCCCATATTTGGCGGCCATTCCACTGCGCGGTGCTAAGCGCGCGTATGTTCCAGGTTGCAGTCCAACGGCAATTCCTGTTTCCACCAGCCGTTGTCCTTGGGCTGGAATTATGAAATCCTCTAATGCATACAAGTCGTGTCCAGCGGCTAGTCGGGACCCTTTCGTAGGCATTCGTGCCTTTGGAGTTAGCAACTTTACTCGCAAGGAACCTGTAGTTTCTTAGCCACCTAGTTCTTCCTTTCTTTCTGGTTGGCCTAAATGCACCAGTGTGATTTGGAAGTGAGAAGGCTTGAGTATAGATTGTTCGCTATGCGCAGCTCCCTCCTCAGGACGGTACTCCGGCCGTCGGCTCAATGCATCCGGCTTTCCTCCGCGTTTGCCAGGTCGATAGACAATTTTGAAATTGTAGTTCGCCAGTTGTTGAGCCAACCGTACCTGCCGCGGATTCCATACCTTGGTCGTAAGAAAATTTTGTAGGTTTTGGTAATCAATGTAGACCGTCACTGGTTTTTCTGTCCCCACCAAGTATTGTTTCAATTCTTTGAATACTTCTAGGATCGCTAGAAGCTCTTTATCATGGATCTCATAATTTCGTTCTGCGGGGCTCAGCTTTCGTGAGTGGAAAGCTACAGGATTTGGATTTTTGTCCTTGAACTATGAGAGGACACACCCTAGTGCAAAATCGCTCGCATCGGTTTCCACAATGATTTCTCTGTCTGGGTAGAAATGACAGAGTATTGGGGCAGAGATGAATCTTCGTTTGAGTTCCTCAAATGCCCCATCTTGTTCCGGTCCCCAGCTGAATTTCCTGGGGTCGCCCTTCAACGTTTCGGTAATTGGTTTGCAGATTTTGGAGAAATCTTTAATGAAACGTCGGTAAAAATTGGCAAAGCCAATGAATATTTGCACCTCTTTAACAGACCTTGGTGCCTTCCAATTTTTTATGCTCTCCACCTTTCTTTCACTCATGGTGACTCCGTCGATTGCCACAATATAGCCCAAAAACTACACTGTTTTTACGTGGAAGACCGACTTGGTGGTTGATACCGCTAGATCGTATTCTTCCAAGCGAGAGAGTACCTTTTTTACTAGGTCGACGTGCTCTTTTTCTGTCTTGGAATAAATCAGGATGTCGTCTAGGTAGACCACCACTCCATGATCTAAAAATTCAGGTAGAATTTTATTCATCATGGCCTGGAAAGTGGCTGGCGCGTTTACCAGCCCGAAGGGCATTACTTTGTATTCAAAGTGGCCGTATCGGGTCCGGAATGCGGTTTTCCACTCATCTCCTTCCTTTATCCTTAGGAGATGATAACCATCTTTTAAGTCGAGTTTGGTGAATTATTGGGCCCCAGCCACTCGGTCTCGGAGCTCGCTCATAAGGGGCAGTGGGTATTTGTTGGCCACCGTCAGCTTATTCAACTGTCGGTAGTCCACACAGAGCCTCATTGAACCGTCAGGTTTAGGCACAAATGAAATTGGAGCCCCGGCGGGAGATTTGCTTTCCACGATTTTCTCCTGATCCTGCATTTTCTGCAGGTATTTGCTAAGCAAATCGAACTGGTGGGCTGACATGGGATATATCGGACCCAAGGGCGGTACTGCACCAGGTATGAAGTCAATTGCGTGATCAAACGTTCTTCTTCCGGCTAGTTTCTCTGCCGTTTCTGGTGCGAAAACCCTCTTGAATTCCTGATATTCCTGAGGTATTTGCAGAATCTCTTTTGACTCAAGAGAGGGTGCCATTTCAATTCTTCCAATGTATCGCGCTTGTGGGTCATATGCCACGGTTTCGTCCCATTCAAATATCAAGTCTATGCCTTCATCATTAATATGACTTTGACATTTCTTGTTTTTAAATAACCATTTTTGCGCGTCCTCAATGTGCGTTATGGGCTGTTCTGTATGCCACCATCCAAATGGGATGATTAGGTCATATTTGCCAGCATTGGCAATTTCACAAGAAATGTGAGATCGGTGTGCATTGCTTCCGATCTCTAAGAGAATAGGATGTGTGTAGTGTTTTCCCCCATTTGCTGCTGTGGTTCCTTCAAAGGTGTAAATGTCCAAGCCATTTGTGCGGGTGTGGTATGGTAAGCGATGTTTATTAACCAGTTCTTGGTTAATTAGGAATATATTAAACCCTGAGTATAATAGTACACGAATTTGTATTCGTTCTCCATTTGCTTCGATGGTTGCCTTGCCTTCAGGGCAGGAATAATATGGCGGGGAAGGTGCTTCTGTTTTATTTCGATTATTCGGGCCGCTAGGGGCCTGTGCAGGTCTTTTGTATGACATTTTCGTGGTTGTGGTAACATAGGGTGTTTGTTACCATGCCCGCACGGTTTCGGCAATATAAGCCTCCTCAGACAAACTAAAATCTCTGTCTTTGGTGTACTGGGCAGCCCACTACTAGCGGTCTTTACCCCTTGCCGAAGGGTTCCCATACACCTGCCGTTTGACCTTCTCAGCCCACTCTTCTATCTCCACTGGAGCCGAACTCGTATCGTTTTGACCATCTCAGCGTTTTTGGGCTACGGGGTTTCTTCACGCATCGCCTCGTTTACCCCATGAGTCTATCGTGCCTATCCCGTCCACAAAGCCGGAGCCCTGGTTCGGGACGGATTTACCCCGCTCCATTTAGCGTGTGAACTAGGTAGCCGTAGTTACTTATTCTCTTCCACTTCATTTTTCTTGATGACCGAGATCCTGTTCCGTTTCTCCAACTATTCCGTTATCCAGCCGACCTGTAATATATTTTGTTCCTGGATGGCTTCTCACGATCCAGGCTAGACTAATTTCCCCTTGTCATTCTTAAGAAGTCCTTAATCAGCGCTGGTCAGTCTACTCTTCCTTGGATCTTGTAAGGATTTAGGGCTTTAGAAGGATGCGGGTTTAGTTGACCGTCTTCCGTACTGAGGTCCGATATGCATCAAATGTGAGGCTCCGCTTTCTTCTTTTTGAGTTTGAGGATCCCGAAGTTAGGCTCGGACTACCACGAGCCGCCGTCCAAGTTAATCGCTTCTTGCTCGCCTGTCATTCTTAGGTCTGGGATACTCCCGTAGGCCTGGATTGCTTTTCGTGACTCTCACTTTCGGTTTGAGTTTCCCACGGAGAAGCGCGGAATACCTGCTAGTAGGACCTTGCAGAGGTCGAGCCCCCTTGTTGTTTTCGATTTCGGTAAGGGGTCCGTAACCGAGTACCCGGTCGCCGTTGCTGCCGGTGCCTTGAAACTACTTAAGTTTCGTCCAAGTCGTCCAGTTCCCATATTTTGGGCCGGTTGACCTGGTTCACCCGTGGTGTGGGTGTTATTTGCCCCTGGTGCCTGTGTGTAGCCTGGGGTCTTCGAAATGGGTGTCTTTGAGTTTCCCGTTATTGTCCAATAACGGATACTGGGGCCTGCTTCCGACAGTACTTCCAAGTATGGTTAGCCAATGTGCATCGTGTGCATTGATTGGCTTTTTTCCGATCTTCTATTTTTTCTTTAGGTATTCCTTTATGAGCTTCAATCCAATTTGTGTGCTCAACCTTTCCTTCAGCGTGGGCTTTTTTCCCTTTTTCCGCTTGTTTTTTCAACTTGTAGGCCAGCTTTTCGGCTGCCGTATAGGTTTTGCGTTTTTTGTTTGCAGCAGTGGTCTTGCTAGTTCTGTATTCCTCCTCCCGTGTTCTTTTCTGGGAGTCACTTTTTCCCTGGTCGTTTTTTCTGAATAGCCCTTGGTGTTCTTTGAACGATTCTTCCGCTTTCGTAACCCTGCGGACTGCCTTGATCCAGTCGCTATCCAAGTCATGATTCTCATGTGATATCATACGCATGGCCTCAATAGGAAGTTGCCGCTGAATTATGGTTCTCCAAGCGATGCCAGATACTTCTGCCTCAATGTTGTGGTTTTCCATGGTAAGGAGATACTTCTCTATGTCCCCTGTATACCTAACCTTCTCCATCTCGGCTAAGGCTTTCTGTGCCTTATGCAGTACTGAGAATCGTTCAGTAACTTCTGCTCGGAACGTAATCCAAAAATCATAACCCTCATGTTTAGGAAATCTGAGGTCCCCTGTCATTTTCTTGCGGTAAGTAATGGCGAACGGAACCACCTCGGTTCCTTCCATTGTTCCCAACGCATATTTGATTTGTTCTTCATCGTCTTCCCATTGCCATGGGTTTCTCCCAAAGTAGTCCTCGCAATTTAGTAACCATACTCGCACATCCTGAGTAGGTTTGTTTTCAAACTTCAAAGGTGGATCCACTTGCCGGCAGTTGGTTCTTGACAATGCTTGCCCCAGTCGGTCGACCCATGCGTCAGCTTCGGATTCGACTTTTCAACCCGGTAAGGGTCTTCGTGATGTCTCACCCCCTCGTTTGGAGGGACCATCTTCGTCTTCCGAGCCTGGGTCATCATCTCCTGGATTGGGTGCATTCGCTGGAGGAGGTGGTGGTGGTGCTTTTCCCCCACCACTGTTTCCGTCTCCTTGATCCACTCCCTTTCCCTTGTCTCTGCGGGGAATAAACCGGAACTCTTCTCTTCCATCGGCCGTTGTCCGTTTCTCCAAACCTGGATTTTCGACCGGCTGTGGTGCCACTGTTTCCCACACACTTGGTGGGTTCCTTGCAACCTGTAGTTGCGCCAATGTTTCATTCATCCGTGTCAACACTCGGTTTAGTAGTTCGGATGCGGCGTTCTGTTGGACCACATATGCTTCCCTTTCAGCACGCTCTTGTTCGAGGCGCTGGTGAAGCTCTCTTAACTCCTGTCTGGTCCGCTCATGGTCCTTTTGTGCGGCTACTTGTCTTTGTAGGAGTTTGGCTTTTTGCCTAGCCAAGGCCTGTTCCAGCTGGCGGTCTCGATCCAGCGACTCTTGTCCTGTTGCCCCAATGTTGGCATGAAGTTGAGTACTTACCGCTTCATGGTGCGTAGCCCGTTCTTCCTGTGCTCGCAGCTTTGCTTCCAACCGTTTGGTGGTTGCATCTTGAAGTGCGGCTGTTTCAGTTGCTAACATTTCAAGTCCCGAATTGACTTGTTTCAACTCTTCGCCAATGATTTGTTCCCCACGGGTTATCGGCTGGGCATGGTGCTGGAGTTGGTTCGTTGATCCTGAGCTTGACTAGATAGTTCACGGTAGGCCAAATGTTGCATATC
Source organism: Tuber calosporum (assembly GCA_003316355.1). NCBI lineage: Eukaryota > Fungi > Ascomycota > Pezizomycetes > Pezizales > Tuberaceae > Tuber > Tuber calosporum. The sequence continues at coordinate 11,979 of QFET01000416.1, read as the reverse complement.
AACCGATTCCTGGAGGGTACGGTCGAAGTATCCCATTGCCTATCCGATGCGTTCAGCTAGTCTTTCCATAGCCGGATTCCTGGCATCGGGGGGACGAGGGGTGCTTGATCGAGTAGCAGGGGCCGATTTTCGGACCCCACTTGCCTGTGAGAGGTGGTGGAGTGCCAGAGGTGACCTGGAGCGTCCAGGTGCGTGGTCAGTTCCCACCAGAGAAACTTCATCTATGTCGGACATAGCCTGGTCCGTGTCGACAGTCAATTGTCGAGCCATTGTCGCCTTCTAATGGGAATTGGGGTGTCTGTCAAATCCCCAATTTGAAGGTGTAAAGGAAATGTTGGAGGAAAAAGAACTGGAGGTTCCGCTTTCCTCACTGTCGTATTCGACGAAAGGGTGCCACCGGAAGGATGGGCCGGAAAATTCTTTATAGATTTCCGCGAAATCTTGGTGGGTAGGAACGAGTTTAGGATCGGTGAACCAGGGGGGTTCGTAGGGATATGGTAGGAATTCGATCTCCGGAAGGGAGTAGTACAGGAGGGTTTCGATAGAAGTGACAAAGTTTGGTAGACGAGGTTCAAGAATCGACTCGTCAAGAAGGGTGGAATCAGCTATGAGCTGGTGTGATTCCAGAGGTATGACTTCGAGATATCCGATAGTCATGTATTGAGCCTTGGTAACAAGGAGAAATATCAATATACTGTTAAGGGTAGCCGATTCTAAGGTCCAGCGAATCAGGCTAGGCTTAAGAAATCAAATCGTAGACAGAGATTGTCTAGGAAGGCTCAAGATTTCAAGGTAGAACGTATGATATTGATAAGATCTCTTCTCCGTTGCTTGATGATGGCTAAAGCTCGGGAGGCACTTCGATATATATATCCCGCGTCTGAGGGTTCGCGGACAACATCCGTTCTCCATACAACCGAGTATCTACTAACAATTTCCGCAACAAAATCCAACAGCGAACCCCCTTTGACCCAGGAAGTTTTTTCCCCGCACAGCAAATGGCGTGATCAGAGCTCTTCTTTCTCCGCAGGTGTTCACACGTTCTCGGTAAGAGATAACAGCCGTCGTCCTGCTGTTCAAACTATGGCCGTCCAGTTTGGAACTTGCCAATAGTTTCTTAGAACACCAAGGGGCCAACTTGGTTGTCGATGTATACAGCTTCGTTCCGGTTCCCCCGGTTTTGCCGCTGGCTTTCAGGATAACTAGTCTTTGACGATCGGTCAAATACCAATTAGTGCTGGACTGCCTCTCCTTATCAACATGTTCCGATAGGCTTGCTTGCCTATGATAGGCATTCATTTGGGGTTCAGTACTATTCTCGACGGAATAGCCTGAATACCACTCCCTCCTAGGCTTCCGGACGTTGTTTTGGTCTTTTGACTTCAGTGGGAGGTAACTCGGCGAGTTCTTGACGAAATCGCTTGGTTCTTTTTCCCCGACGTAGCCAGAGATGCACTCTAATATAACCGGCGAACAGGACCCGGTCGGACGGACGGCGACGACTTATACGGGGTTACGAGAAAGGTTCCAGTAATTCTTCTTTCTATGATTGCGAGCAACTGCACAAGGCGCCAGTGCTGTCATCCGGGGCCAACGTCGGGGCCGGAGGGGGGTATTAGTCTGTGGTGTTTCAGGCCCAGAGCTCTCAGGCTGCTCTTCTGGGCCCTCATGGGAGTTATGTGCCTAACACAAGCATTGTCAAAAACCAAGCGCCGACAAGCGGATCCACCTTTCAAATTTGAAAATAAGCCTACTCAAGATGTACGAGTATGGCTACTAAATTGCAAGGACTACTTTGGGAGAAACCCATGGCAATGGGAAAATGATGAAGAACGCATCAAGTATGCGTTAGGAAGAATGGAAGGAACCGAGGTGGCCCTTTTCTCAATAACATATCGAAAGAAAATGACAGGGGACCTCAGGTTCCCCAAACATGAGGGTTATGATTTCTGGGTCACTTTCCGGGCCGAAGTTACAGAACGATTCTCGGTATTGCACCTGGCACAAAAAGCCTTAGCCGAAAGGGAGAAGGTTAGGTATACAGGGGACATAGAGAAGTATCTCCTCACCATGGAAAACCAAAACATTGAGGCAGAAGTATCTGGTATCGCTTGGAGAACCATAATTCATCGGCAACTTCCTATCAAGGCTATGCGTACCCTATCACATGAAAATCATGACTTGGATAGCGAATGGATCAAGGCAGTCCGCAGGGTCAGCAAAGCGGAAGAATCGTGCAAGGAACAACAAGGTCTTTTCCGGAAAAACGACCAGAGAAAAAGTGACTTTACGAAAAGAAAGCGAGAGGAGGAAGCTAAATCTAGCAAGACCACTGCTGGAAATAAGAAACGAAAAACCTCTACGGCAGCTGAAAAGGCTGCATACAAATTGAAAAAACAAGCGGAGAAAGGGAAAAAAGCCCACGCTGAAGGAAAGGTTGAGCATACAAATTGGGTGGAAGCTCATAAAGGAATCCCTAAAGACAAAATTGAAGAACCAAAGATAGCCAACTTATGCACTCGTTGCACGTTGGCCAACCATACTTGGAGGTTCTGCAGGAATCAAGCCCAAGTATCGATTATAGGGCAGAAACAGGGAAATTTCAAACCCCAATATCAACGACCCCAGATAACAAAGGGGCAACCAGAACCCACCACCAGGGTTAACAAAGTCAACCAGCCCAGGATTTAGGAACTGTTGGACATGGATAAAACCTAAAAAAAGGTTTCCAGGCACCGGCAGCGACGGCGACCGGGTACTTGGTTATGGAACCCTTACCGAACCCGAAATCAACTAGGGGGCACAACCTCGGCAAGGTCCTACTAGCAGGTATTCTGCGCTTCTCCGTGGGAAACTCAAAACCAAAGCGAGAGTCACGAAAAGCAATCCAGACCTACGGGAGTATCGCAACTCTAAGAATGAGAGGCAAGCAAGAAGCGATTAACTTGGACAGCGGCTCGTGGTCGTCCGGGACTAACTCTGGGAACCTGAAACTTAAAAAGAAGAAAGCGCAGCGCCACATTTGGTGTATATCGGACCTCAGTACGGAAAACGGTCAACTAAACCTGCATCCTTATAAAGCCCTAAATCCTTACAAGAGATCCAAGGAAGAGTGGACAAACCAGCGCTGACTAGGAACTCCTTAAGATTGACAAGGGGAGATTAGTCTAGCCTGGATCGTGAGAAGCCTTCCAGGAACAAAATATATTACAGGTTGGCTGGACAACGGAATAGTGGAAGAAACGGAACAGGATCCCGGACATCAAGAAAAACGTAGTGGAAGAGAATCAGTAACTACGCCTACTTAGTTCACACGCTAAATAGAGCAGTGTAAATCCGTCCCGAACCTGGACTCAGGCTTTGTGCACAGGATTGGCACGATAGACTCATAGGGTAAACGAGCCGATGCGCAATGAATCCCAGGAGCCCAAATACGCTGATAAAGTCAAAAACGATACGAGTATCGCTGCAGTGAAGACAAAAGCGTGGGCTGAGAAGGGCAAATAGCAGGTGTATGAGAACCCTTCGGCAAGGTGTAAAGACCGCTAGTAGTGGGCTGCCCATTACACCAAACACAGAGATGTTAGTTTGTCTGTGGAGGCTTAAATAGCCGAAAACCGTGCAGGCATGGTAACAAACACCCTAAGTTACTACAACAACGAAAATGTCATTCAAAAGACCTGCACAGGCCTCTAGTGGCCCTAACTAAAGAAATAAAACTGAAGCACCACTCACACCTTATTATTCATGCACAGAAGGTAGGGCAACCATCGAAGCAAATGGAGAACGGCTACCGATCCGTGTTTTATTAGACTCAGGGTTTAACTTATTCCTAATTAACCAAGAACTGGTTAATAAACATCGTTTACCATACCACACCCGTACAAATAGCTTGGACATTTACACCTTTGAATGAACCACAGCAGCAAATGGGGGAAAACACTACACACATTGTATTCTCTTAGAGATAGGAAGCAATGCACACTGATCTCACATTTCTTGCGAAATTGCCAAGGCTGGCAAATATGACCTTATCATCCCATTTGGATGGTGGCATACAGAACATCCCATAAAGCACATTGAGGATGCGCAAAAATGGACCTTTAAAGACTAGAAATGCCAAAGTCATGTTAATGATAAAGGCATAGACTTGACATTTGAATGGGACGAGACCATGGCATACGACCCTGAAGCACGATACATTGGAAGAATCGAAATAGCACCCAATACAGAATCCAAGGAGATTCGGCCTAAACCGCAGGAATACCATGAATTCAAGAGGGTTTTTGCCCCAGAAACAGCTGAGAAACTAGCCGGATGACGAACGTTTGACCACGCCATGGACCTGATACCCGGCGCAGTACCGCCATGGAGCCCGATATATCCTATGTCAGCCCACCAGCTGGATTTGCTTAGCAAATACCAGCAGAAAATGCAGGAACAAGGGAAAATCGTGGAAAGAAAATCTCCTGCTGGGGCTCCAATTTTATTTGTCCCTAAACCTGACGGTTCAATGAGGCTATGTGTGGACTACCGACCGTTGAATCAGCTGACGGTGGCCAACAAATACCTGCTACCCCTAATGAGCGAGCTCCGCGACCGTGTGGCTGGGGCCCAAATATTCACTAAGCTCGACTTAAAAGATGGCTATCACCTCCTAAGGATAAAGGAAGGAGATGAGTGGAAAACTGCATTCCGGACACGATACGGCCACTTTGAATACAAAGTAATGCCATTCGGGCTGGTAAACGCGCCGGCCACATTCCAGGCTATGATGAATAAAAATCTATGGGAATTTCTAGATCATGGTATGGTGGTCTACCTAAACGACATCCTAATTTACTCCAAGACAGAGAAAGAACACGTTGACTTGGTCAAAAAGGTACTCTCTCGCTTGGAGGAATATGATCTAGCGGTATCGACCACCAAGTCAGTTTTTCACGTCAATAGAGTGTAATTTTTGGGTACATTGTAGCAATTGAGTGAGTAACCATGAGTGAAAGAAAGGTCAAAAGCATAAAAAATTGGAAGGCACCAAGGTCGGTCAAAGAGGTGCAAATGTTCATTGGCTTTGCCAATTTTTACCGACGTTTCATTAAGGATTTCTCCAAAATCTACAAACCAATAACTGAAACATAGAAGGGCGACCCCAGAAAATTCAGCCGGAGGCCAGAAAAGGATGGGGCATTAGAGTAACATAAGAAAAGATTCATCTCTGCCCCCATACTCTGTCATTTCTACCCTGACAGAGAAACAATTGTGGAAACAGATGCGAGCGATTTTGCTCTTGGCTGTGTCCTCTCACAGTTTTAAGACAAAAAGCTACACTGCTGGCTTTCCACTCACGGAAGCTAAGCCTAGCTGAGCGAAATTATGAGATCCATGATAAGGAACTATTGGCGATTCTGGAGGCATTTAAAGAGTGGAAACAGTACCTGGTTGGAACTGAAAAACCAGTGACTGTCTACACTGATTACCAGAATCTAAAGAACTTCCTTACGACCAAGGTATGGAATCCAAGACAAATAAGATGGGCTCAGCAACTAGCGAACTACAATTTCAAAATTGTCTACCGACTGGGTAAACGAGGCGGAAAGCCAGATGCACTAAGCCAACGGCCAGAGTACCGTCCTGAGGAGGGAGCTGCGCATAGCGAACAGTCAATTCTTAAGCCTTCTCACTTTCAAATCACACTGGTACACTTAAATCAGCCAGAAATAGAGGAAATAATAAATGGCAAAGAGTCTACTGATTGCTCGCTAATAAAATTCATAACTCCAAAAGCACGAATGCCTACAAGAGGGTCCCGACTAGTAGCCAGACACGACCTGTACGCACTAGAGGACTTTATAATTCCGGCCAAAGGACAAAGGTTGGTGGAAACAGGAATTTCCGTCGGATTACCAAAAGGGACATATGCACAGTTGGCACCACGCAGTGGAATGGCCGCCAAATTTGGGATCAGCATTGGCGGAGGAGTAATCGATGCTGATTACACTGGAGAAGTCAAGGTCATCTTAATGAATCATGGAAACCAAGATTGCCAGGTTCGCATAGGGGACCGAATGGCATAAAAGATCATTGAGGACATACACATGACGGAAGCGATGGAAGTAAATGGTCTAGCAGAACCTGCTAGGGGCAAAGGCGGATTTGGAAGCACGGATGTATCACCCAGACGATCAGCTGCAACAAAGACCCAGGTAGTGGTTGCATACTTGCAAGCCGACCAGGCCAACAATGAGTTTCTTGATGAAACAGACCATCAAGCAAGACAAGGCAGAGGGACACACCTAATGTCTAATGCTATAATGACCAAGGTTGATATTAGGAAATCTGACCTGACATTATTAAAAACCATTAAAGAGGCAGGCCAGAACGATGAAGACTGGCAGCAACTCAAACCTGAATTGGAAACGTTAACCCAGGAAGGCAAACCATTACCAAGTGACTGGGCAGTAACGGAAGGACTGATATACTATAAGAATCGCTTGTATATTCTTGACAACGAACAGCTGCAGACAAATATAGCCAAAGGTTGTCACGACTCTAAAGTAGCTGGACACTTTGGACAGGAAAAGACTCTGGATATTATTACCAGAGACATTTATTGGAAAGAGTAGACAGTGTGGATAAATGACTACGTAGGGTCATGTGACGAATGTCAACATGATAAATCCCCACGACATGCACGGTTCGGTCAGCTGCAGCCTCTAGAAGTTCCATTCGCAGCCTGGTCATCCATTTCGACCGACTTCATCACACAACTACCAGAATTACAAGGAAGAAAACAGACTATGGTAGTCGTGGACAGGTTTACAAACATGGCTCATTTCATAGGGCTGGAAGGAAATGCAACTGCCAAGGAAGTTGCAAACGTATTCTTGAGGGAAGTCTGGAAGCTACATGGACTTCCAGCGGAAATAATATCGACATGGATGCAAAGCTTTCCGCAGAATTCTGGGAATCCCTATGCAAAACCTTGGGTATAAAACGAAAGATGTCAACTGTGTACCACCCGCAAACTGATGGACAAACAGAGAGGACCAACCAAGTGCTGGAAGGATACCACAGAAACTTTGTCAATTATGGCCAAACGGACTGGTACCAGCTGTCACCACTAGCCGAGCATGCCTACAACAACTCGGTAATGAACGCACATGGCATGTCAGCCTTCTACGCAAACTATGGTTTCCACCCACAAACAGAATAGATGAAGGAAGGTGAAGCCCAAAATCCAGGCGCCCAGCTATATGCACACTGGATGCAAACAATACACCAACAGGCCAGAGAAGCGTTGGAACAAACGCGGGAAAATATGAGCAAATATTATATCCGCAAGACTAAGCAGCAACCAGACATCAAGGTCGGGGACCTGGTATGTTAAATGCAAAAAACATCAGGACCAAACGTCCCTCGAAAAAGCTTAGCCCAAAGCTGTATGGCCCGTTTAAGGTATTGGAAATAAGAGGTGAACGTGCCTACAAACTAGAAATATCACCAAGATGGAAGAACTACCCGATATTTCATGTATCATTGTTGGAACCCTATAGAACATCCAATCAACCAGCAAGGGAACAACCTCCCCGCGAGCCAGAAGAAATCGATACACATTTTGAATTGGAAATCGAAAATATCGTGGAGAGTGAAATAATCTATTATACCCGGCGCGTGGTAGCTCGGAACCGACTGTTGCATGAGTTACGGTACTTTGTGTAGTGGACTTACAGTTCCGAAGATGAAAATACTTGGGAACCAACAAATCACTTGGAGCATGCACAGGAATTGGTGGAGGAGTTTCATAAGGAGAATCCGGATATGCTAAAGCGGGCAGATGTTGAATGACAAGGAAAAGGTTTTCCTAGCGTGACCAAGCAAACGCGTTAGGTTTTTCACCCTACCAAGTCGAGTTCAAGAAGGGACTGATATATTTCGGAAAGTGTTTAAGTTGGGATTTTATAGTTAGAAAATTGTTGTTTATTTTGTTTGCTTTTTGTCATTTGTTATTTTTGGGTCCCTAAAGAGAGGATAACCTTGCAAAAGCCATTTGGGAGAAACCGTTCAAAGGAGGGAGCTCGTGTTAGCCACAAACGACTCCCAACAGGATTACATAAAGTTCCATAAGGAATTGCATGAATCTGAACCTCCACTGGCAATTACCCCCCTGCGGCCCCGGCGTTCGCCCTTGGAGTCCACACTGGTACCTTGTGCAGTTGCTCGTTTACTAAGAAAAACGAGAAATTGGGGCACATAGTGTAACCCAGTATACGTCGTCGCCCTCCTTCCGACCGGATGCTATCCGCAGTCTATATATGAGGGCCTCTCTGGCTACGACTGGGAAGTGGAACGAAGCGATTCCGTCAAGAGCCCATGGAGTTACACCCAGATGAAGTCAAGAGAGCCCGGGTAGTCCTAGAGGGGTATGAATGCGCGATTAAAGTAGGATACTCCGATACACACTGAGAGTAAGCTGACGCCCCCGTGATGCCTATAAGGTCAATCAACCTATCAGAACAAGTTGATAAGGAGAGGCAGTGAAGACGAGAAGGTATTGGCCCGATAGTGAACACTAGTCATCCTAGAAGCCAGCTGCAGAGCCGGATAAGACGGCATGAAGGAGATTCGGCCAACGACCAAGCTGGCCCCTTGGAGTTCTAAGAAGTTATTGGTACGTTCCAAATGGGGCGGCCATATCTTAACAGCCGAAAGAAGGTTGACAACTCATACTAAGGGGGTCCAAACCCTCAGAGACGTCTGGAGCTCAGATCATACCATTAGTTGTATGAGGGAACAGAAAGTCTTCAGGGTCAAAACGGGTTCGCTCTCGGATTAAGAGACGAAGGTTGGGAAGAAAAATACCTGTTTATATGTAACCTAGTAGGTAGTCCGCGAACACTCAGACGCGTGATATAAATATCGAAGTGCCTCCCGCGCTTTAGCCAACATCAAGCAACGGAGAAGAGATCTTATAAATATCATAAGTTTTACTCAAAAATCTTTACGAGCATTACTAGACAATCTCCGTTTACGAAGAAGGATTTAAGCCTAGTTCGATACGCTTGCCCTTAGAATCGACTACCTTGAACATCTCCCCTATCGGCCGTAATTCGTTTCTCCAAGCCCGGATTTTCCACTGGCTGTGGTGCTACTGTTTCCCACATGCTTGGTGAGTCCCTCGCAACTTGTAGTTGCTCGAAAGTTTCATTCATCCGAGTCAACATTCGATTTAGTTGCTCGGATGCGGAATTCTGCCTGATCACATAGGCCTTTCTTTCTGACCGCTCTTGTTCAAGGCGTTGGTGCTGTTCTCGTAACTCCTCTCTGGTCCGCTCATGTTCTGTTTGTGCGGCCACTTGTCTTAGCAGGAGTTCTGCTTTTTGCCTAGCCAAAGCCTGTTCTAGCTGGCGGTCTCGATCCAGCGACTCTTGTCCTGTTGTCCCATTGTTAGCATGAAGTTGGGTGCTTACTGCTTCATGGTGTGCAGCCTGTTCTTCCTGCGCCCGCAACTTTGCCTCCAATTGTTTTGTGGTTGCATCTTGCAGTGCGGCGGTTTCGGTTGCTAACATTTCGAGTCCAGAATTGACCTGTTTCAACTCTTCGCCAATGATTTGTTCTCCACAGGTTATCCGTCGAGCATGGTCTGGAGTTGGGTATCCTGATCCGGAGCTTGACCAGATAGTTCACGGTACTCCAGATGTTGCATATCAACCGATTCTTGAAGGGTACGGTCGAAGTAGCTCATTGCCGGACCTATACGTTCTGCTAATCTTTCCATAGCTGGGTTTGTGGGGTCGGGAGGACGGGGAGTACTGCAACGAGTTCCAGGGGCTGATTTTCTGACTCCACTTGGCTGAGAGAGGTGGTGGAGCGCCAAAGGTGACCTGGAGCGCCCAGGTACATGATCGCTTCCAGCTAGAGAGACTTCCTCTATGTCCGATATGGCTTTGTCCGTGTCGACAGTCAATTGTCGGGCCATCCCATTTTTATGGAGACTCTGGATGTTTTCCTAGTCTCCAAAGAGATGGAGTGAAAGAAGGGGAGGTAAAGCTGAAAGAACTGCAGGTTCCTTCTTCTTCAGTATCGTAGTCTTGGAAAGGTTTCCACCGGAAGGTTGGACCGTAAAGGTGTTCGTAGATTTCTTGGAACTTTGATTCGGTAGGGATGAGTAAGGGGTCGGTGAACTAACAAGGTCCCTGAGGTATATAGAATTGGATCTCCGAGAGGGAGTTTTCAAGTATTTCTTCGAATGAGGCGATGTATTTCGAGGGATGTGGTTCCAGCAGAAGCGCGTCGAGGAATGTGGAATCAGCTATGAGATTATGTTATTCCTGAGGTATGATTTGGAGGTGTCCAATAGTCATGTAAAGAGCCTTGGTAACAAGGAGAAATATCAATATACAGTTAAGGGTAGTCGATTCTAAGGGCAAGCGAAATCGAACCAGGCTTAAATGCTTCTTCGTAAACGGAGATTGTCTAGGAAGGTGTTAGGCACATAACTCCCACAAGGGCCCAGAGGAGCAGTTTAAGAGCTCTGGGCTTGAAACTCCACAGACTAATACCCACCGCCGGCCCCGACGTTGGCCCCGGACGACAGCACTGGCGCCTTGTGCAGTTGCTCACAATCATAGAAAGAAGAAATATTGGAGCACTTCTCGTAACACCGTATAAGTCGTCGCCGTCATAGTCTAAGGGTAAAATGTCACGTGGTCCATCTTAAGGTCACGTGTTCAACTCCTCGGTCCAGCAGGGTTATTGGTCAAACGAGATATTTTCTACCAATCGGGTTTGTGTCTTAAAACCTTACTGCAAGACGATAACGATGACGCAACCGAGGGATTTTCGCTTGACCCTCCAGAAGGGCCTTCCAGCTTGTAATAGCAAGTCGAACGGAAGAAATCGGTTGGTCGCTTAAAGAGTTATAAGCGAAAATATCCTATGAGCCTGTCGGGTGACGGAGGTCGCCGACGCACGGCGACATGAGAGTTGATCACCTCATATACGGATATAGCACAAGTGCATTTGGCCTGTAAATCGGTGGACTCCCATTGGAGGATAGGACGCTATCATTCCGAAGAATGGATGAGGGGACTGAAGGCCGTGAAGGTGTGGGAGGGAGTTCTCAGGGTCAAGAGAGCTCGCCACTTCCAAATCATAGAGAAGATATCGCCATAGTTGTAAAGCCGTGGGAACAAGGACACAGGGTATGAATACCTGGGCAGTCCCCGGTCTTAGATAGAGCATCAAGCAACGGAGAAGAGATCTTATCAATATCATACGTTCTACCTTGAAATCTTGAGCCTTCCTAGACAATCTCCGCCTACGATTTGATTTCTTAAGCCTAGCCTGATTCGCTTGACCTTAGAATCGGCTACCCTTAACAGTATATTGATATTTCTCCTTGTTACCAAGGCTCACTACATGACATTTGGACATCTCCAAGTCATACCTCGGGAATCACAAAAGCTCATAGCTGATTCCACCCTCCTCGACGAGCTTCTGCTCGAACCTTGCCCCTCAAAATACATCTTCTCATTCGAAGAGATACTGGAAAACTCCCTCCCGGAGATCCAATTCTATATACCTCAGGAACCCTCCTGGTTCACCGACCCCTTACCCATCCCTACCGAATCAGATTTCCAAGACATCTACGAACACTTCTACAGTCCCACCTTCGTGTGGAAACCGTTCCAAGACTACGATACTGAAGAAGAAGGAACCTCCAGTTCTTTCAGCTTAACTGCCCCCTCCTTCACCCCATCTCTTTGGAGACTAGGAAAACATCCTGAGTCACAGTAAGAATCAGATGGCCCGACAATTGACTGTCGACACGGACAAAGCCATGTCGGACATAGAAGAAGTCTCTCTAGTTGGAAGCGATCATGCCCCTGGGGGCTCCAGGTCACCTTTGGCACTCCACCATCTCTCACAGCCAAGTGGAGTCAGAAAGTCAGCCCCTGGAACTCGATCAAGCACTCCCCG
>QFET01000413.1:0-12634 GCA_003316355.1 Tuber calosporum | reverse complement strand
GCCTCTCTCCCATACTTCAGCGCCGGCACAAGATGTCTATACGGCTTCGTGTTGCCCTCAGGATCTTTCTGATCAACCTCCATTCTCAACACCACGTCCAGCACATCTCCACCAAGCCGACTAGCAGCGGCTTCCAGACTGCTCGTGTTTGCGCCGCCCAGGCCTGCTACCGCTACATTCGACAGTAGGCCCTCCTTATTGAACTTGTTGGTGCCGAAGGTGGCCTTTTTGAGCTTGGAGAAGGTTGAGCGTTTGACGGGCGTTTGTGAGGCATTGCTGAGCGGGGCTCCTGCAGCAGAGTACTCGCGGATTATAGCGTAGTTACGCCCTAGAGATTATTAGTGCATTTGTTCACGAGGATTAATAGGGGGCGAGGAGGCATACTCGGCAGAAGACGTTTGTTGTTCCGGGGCTTGCCGTCAACGTCCGTGTGGAAGATAGGGCACATGTCTTCATCGGTTTCGTGATTGAGGTGGTGAACTTTGTTTCGCTTGTTGAGAACGTCCGCCATTGCTGCATTGCCACTTTCAGGCTCTGCTGTATACAACAGGCTGGGGATAGCTTACCGTTAGGTGGTGGAGTATTCACAATTGCGGAGGAAATGACGTTCGGCATGTACCGGTGATCATTCTCCCGAGGAATATGGAGTTTAGGATTCGAATAAAATTGACCGATTCCGGCGAGATGGACGTCACCACTATCATTCGTCAGTATTCAACTCCACACCGAATCGGCGATATCACGCGAGAGAACTCACCCAAGGATCGTAACTCGTACAGACTTCTCAGCGGCAAACTCTTGAAGCCTTTGAATGAACTAAGCCAGAGTTAGACAACCGGATCGCCCTTATAACAGATATCAATGAAAACAGACCCAGTTTCTTTCGGCTTTATGGTTTTTGGCGGTCCAATGGTCATCAAGATCATCAAGGAGCTCAACACCACCATCAAAACTGTTGATGAATCCAGCGAGATACCCCATACGCCCGAGAGCCTTGAGTGGATCCATAAGCCTTGATGTCATGATATTCTCCAGCCACACGAGCCGTGGATATGCAATCGGAACTCCTAGAAGCACAATCAAATGCTTGGTTTCTCCAGCAACAACTTCCTTAGTTAGTCGCTCAAATACCAAATCGTAGCTCTCTTCTGACAGTACAAGGTCTCGCTTTACCAAAAGTCAGCCAATGATCCTCGATGACAGTCTATCCAACCATACCATTCGCTCGGTTCGACAGTCCAAACCCAAGAATGCGACCTTTCTCCCAAGAAACATGAAACAGCTTCTACTAAGCTCTGCGATGTAAGGACCTGGAGCGCACCCTAAAACCCAACTTGGCTCATGCTCCTCTTTTTCGTCTACAATGCTCTGGTGTTGGAAGAGCATATAGTACTTAAAAGCAACTGCGCCAAGCCCGGCGAATACAGGGCAGCGGTTGAAGTGGTGAGGATAGGAACCGAATCCATCGATAATGTCGTGATCATCCCAAATGTTTACCATTGGAATCTGTGCATTAGCTACCCCAAAAAGGCCCTGGGAAAACCACATGCCTGATAAAGAATTAGATCGAGTGTCAAAAAGGACGATTTACGAAAGACTCTTACTGTATCGTTCCAGGTAGAACCCCTCAAGCTCCTCAGCCATTTCCGGTGTGAATTCGTGTGTAGACTTGATAAATGGTGTCTTTATTCCTAACCATGCTTTGAAATGCTCCGTCTTTTTAGACACAGCATCGTTGTAAACTTATCGGGAATATGTTAGCACTAAAAAGAGAGGCCAAAAGTATAGATAATTGGGCGGACCCCAAGTCTGAGACTTTCCCCGAAGGGTTTGATAACATACTCTGATCTCCACCTCCAATCATCACGTGAAACGGCTTCCCCCGGTGCTCCCGGAGAACATCCCTCCAAAGTGGATCTGGTCCACAAAAGTCATCTGGGTTAACGCTCAAACTGAATCCGTTACAGCTGTGGAACATTATATTCATAGTCTGCCCCCGGGCAGGTACCCAAAATGCGATTGACGGGCCATGGTTGATACGGTACGCAATCCTGGTTTGTTCGTCGCCCAATTCGACCTCAACAACGAACCTCCAAAACGTTACCCCTCTCTCGGCATGCAGTTTCGTGGCTTCAGTTTCCTTGTACTTTCCGAGTTTCTCGCCATCATTCACTTGACGAGTGGTCACAACGCCTCTCAATAAAAGGTCATCACGAGACGTTTCTTTCTTTGAAGGAAGCTCCTCAGCTGGCATAGCGGCCAGGCGCTCTCCACTTGCAGACACTGTTGCCGCCTCTGCTGATGCACCACGATCGGTTTCCCCACTCTCTGCTTCAAACGCAGGCTGCACAAACAATCGGATAACTGGGGGCGGTGAGTAATCCGAGAGGTCATCAGTGGTAACAATCATTACTGATCCACGCCAGGTTTCTCGTTCCTCCTTTGCTGTGCAATTCTCCGAAAACACGCCATCTCTACGCAGGCCTGTGTACCGCAACAAAGGTCCACACTTGATGTTTAACTGGGGAGAGAATGATGTAGGGACTGGAACTGCGCAAGAAGAGATAGCCCCGAGGTAAGCCAATATCAGCTCATGTTTCTTAATTGCTTGCCTTTGTGGTATAGGAGTGTCCGGGCAATTGTTCCGTGGGTGAATGCAAACCGTCCCATCCAGACAACCCGTTGAAGGGGAATTAAGGAAAAGGCGAGAAGAATGTAGAAGAACGAAAAGTAGTAAGAAGAGCTTCGAGAAGATCTTCTGCAAGGGAAAGGTTCGAAAAATCACGGATATGGGCAACAGGCAAGGGAGATGTCGCCAAAGCAGGAAATACGGGAGGGACAGAAGAAAAATGATCCTTAGAAGAAAAACTGGCCATACCGTCGCTATCTTCAGCTGTGCCAGTACTCTGTGCGGCTGTATCACCGAGCTCCACATCCTCCAAAGTCAGACGCACGACCCTCGGATCAAACACGCCCTCTCCACCGGAAGCCCGAGTAACTCGGACATCCTCGACACTCCCAGCAGTACTGTCCTTCCGTCGGATGTGCTGGAACGGATTTCCGTGGTGACTATGACGGCCACCTTTCCGACTAACACGGTCACCTCCAGAGCTTGATGCTAGATTCTTAGGAGGAGTCCGGAAAACAGTCTGGGGTTCGCCCAATTCGTCCGCCTGAGATGGAGTATCGTAGTAACCACCTTTTTCATCTTGTTTTTTCTTCCCCTCTTGCTTTTTCCTCTCCTCCAGTCCATCCTTATGCTTCGAGTGATGCCCCAACATCTCGGCGATTTTGTGGCGATGGTGGTGGTGCTTCGAATCAGTCTCAGCATGTTTGTTGCTGTCCTCTTCAATCTTAGGATGCCCCCTTGCAGAAGCACCCCCCCGGTTTGTAAGCCTTGAGGTGACGGTTGCACTCCTCTGAAGACGCTCTTCTTGCTTTTTGCTAAGGGAACGCCCTAGCTGAGGCTCATCGGTCTCCTCCCGGCTAATATGCTTCAGCTCAAGCTCAAGCTTCTGAAGGGGAGAACGATGAGAGGCAAACTCGAAGGAACGAGTGGACAATGCGTTGGAAGCAGTAGAAGGTTTGCGTGATTGCGAGGACGGTGAGGATGGTGAGGTAGCTTCCGGAGGTGTAGGGAAATATCCATCTCCACTAGAATTCGCAAGACCCGAGGGCGAGCTAACCCCACCAGGTGTTTTAGGCAGCGGTCTCCCAGTGGTGACTGTACCGGTGGTTGGACTAGCTAACGGCGACTGGCCAGGCGACGACAGTGGAGAATATCCATAGGCAACCCCCTGGGTTTCCCCAACTTTCTCCCGTTCAGCCAGCGTGACGAATTTTGGGATTGTAGACGAGAAGAAGCAGATGTAGCCTGTCCTCCTCCAGCAGACCAAAGGCGATTGGCCTATACGCGAGATCGGGGAGGGCGATGTATAGATAATATAATTGAATCGAACGTTTTATCACTCCTGAAGTGTTAGTCGTTGTTGTTGTTGTTGATGTTGTTGTTATTGTCGAGTTTGTTGCGACTTGCGGCTAAAAGAGAAAGGAAGAATTTGAACGCGTGGAAAATGTGCGCCCACGAATGCCGATATCTTTCCCCTCCAGGACCCTTCGATCCCGGCACAACCGGAGTCAGCATCTCGGCTTCGGGAGAAACACAGTCAAAGGTAACGTTACACGCACGCCCCAGTGTCCGTAAAAAAGACACGTTTAATCCCATTGAGACCGCCTCATCCAAAGGGAGAAAATGATGGGCTTCACTTGCTCCCGACTTGATTATAGTAGGGTAGCCCTACAAGATATAAAAGCTGCATTGTGGGGTCAGAAGCAATGGTATTTAAGGCCCAGCCCCTAATGCAGCCATTACCCCCACCACCCAAATGGAGTAGACCACGGGATAAGAGCCCTCCCACAGCCGTTGTGGTCAGGTACCGTAAGTTACCTGTTATCACATACCGGTATGATATTACCCAAGCTGTTCAGCAGTAATGCACCGCAGGCCACCCCCCTCCTGTGCAGTCAAAGGTACTACAGAGGCTCCCGTCAGCGGGCTCGAATGCGGTTCCTGCTTTGCTAGGTGTGCACTCCAAGCTTTGGATACCGCGACTTTCAAAACGGAATGCAAACCCTAACTCTTAAGAATCAGAGAAGAGGGAGTCGCCGAGATTGCCCCTGTCACTTGTGACGCCTTTTTCTGCCAATAAGTTGTTTGTATCAGCCAGCCCCAAAAGAGCCTTTGGTTATAGAGTGCGGCACAGTAAGCGCATGATAACGAGTGATTTTATGTGAAGGGATTGATGCGAACCTGCCTCTCTACCTTATATGCCAAGCGAGGGGCCAGATAGAGGTAAAAATAGGAAATGAAACAGTCCTAATGTGCCGGTATGTACTGTACCGTACACCGTGCTTGGGGAAGTGCCCATCCTGTGGTTTGTTCATGAGCTGAGGCATGGAAGCCCTCCCTTCCGTGACATAGCCTTACTGTACCCTACTTGTACGAGTATCATATCACACTCTTTTCACCGCAGGAATAAACCACAACCCGCAGGGCGAGGGTGCTTTCAACTTTCGGGTTGTGGCCGAACTGGGCACTTTTGTATCGGCGCTGGCCCTCCAGTGGCCTTGATACCTGTAATATACCAGGCATCACTAGAGACTTAGGAAGCCAAGAAGGAAATATTGATAATTGCACTCTGGTCGACCCTTTGTTTTACAATAGAGCGAATGCATTTCTAGCTGTGGTAAACGAGGCACAAAAATCACCAGTACGAGTATCATAGTGCATACAGTCGAATTGTTTGTGGACATGGTATGTTATCATACCATGATGCTGGCAATTACCCTACTGTATCCTCGGACATTGTGGTAGGGTGTGAACAAAGAATGGAAAAGGCCACACAACCCTTAATTTAGAGCCCTGTCAGAAGCACAAAAGCGCCGGCACCAGCCAGCCAACCCGCCCCGGGTTGCTTTTTCTGAGATCTCTCGCCACAACCTATCCCCCTCCCCTGGAAACTGGAAACTCCCACAACCTCTATGAACATCTCAACCTTCGAAGAAACAACCCACATATCATCACATCCCTCACCCTCGGTTGTTCACTTTCTTTCGCCAGCACTGAGCTCCCCCGGCTCACTGATTTCTACTTCGCGATGCGCTTCTGCTCAGCCTCTTTATGGCTGGCTGTATTGCAAATCATACCTTTCCATGCTGTCTCCGCCAAATCACCCCCCTTGTTACGGCCTCGGGACTATGACTCGCGAGATTACTACGCGCTGCACTTAACGCCGGACCTTTCGCCAGAAGCCGTGGCACAGCAGCTCGGGTTAACCCACGAAGGTGTTATTGGCGAGCTCTGCGACCATCATCTCTTTTCATCGCCAACCAGCAAAGAAGATATTGTTGCCATTCACATTGATGGGCTCCGGCGAAAGAAGCGGTCCATAGGATCTGGGGGTATTGGGAAGCGAGATCTGTCCGATGGGGTATTGTTCGCAGAAAAGCAAAGGCTGAAGAAGCTTGTGAAGCGGGTACCTCCACCAACCGCGCACCGGGACACACAAGGGCTCGATCCCACTGTTGCTACTACTACTACTGCTACTACGGGCAACTCAGGGGCGGTGGAACTTCAGTCGATCATGAAACGTCTTGACATACGGGACCCCATATTCAACGAGCAATGGCATCTTGTAAGCTGCTTCTTCAGCAATCTCTTTCTCCTATGGCTAATACATCTCCCTGTTTAGTTCAACCCAACAGAACGCCATCATGATATTAACGTTACTGGTCTGTGGCTGGAAGGTTTGTTTATACATCTCTAGTTCGCGTGTCCGGGAATTGAATGCTTATTTCCACACAGGTATAACTGGGAAGAATACCACTGTGGCTATCGTGGACGATGGCCTCGATATGGACAGTCAGGATCTAGCAGAAAACTATGTGGGTAACTTTTGCTGAAGCTATTGATCTCGGGAGATTATAGTGCTCATGCTCTATAAAGTTTGCAGCAGGTTCCTACGACTTCAATGACCATGCCCCTGAGCCTAAACCACGTCTATCCGACGACCGTCATGGCACTCGATGTGCTGGGGAAATCGCAGCTGCAAGGAACAACATCTGTGGACTAGGTGTTGCCTATGAGGCGAAGGTAGCTGGGATACGAATGCTGTCGAAGCCTATATCAGATGCCGACGAGGCTATAGCCTTAAATTATGCGTATCAGGAGAACCAAATTTATTCTTGTAGCTGGGGACCACCGGATGACGGCCAGGCTATGGACGCTCCGGGAGTCCTCATCAAACGGGCTATGGTTAAAGGAGTTCAAGAGGGCCGAAAAGGGAGGGGTTCAATATTTGTTTTCGCCTCTGGGAATGGGGCAACATATGAAGACAACTGCAATTTTGATGGTTACACGAATAGTATCTACAGCATCACAATCGGAGCTGTTGATAGAAAGGGCAATCATCCGTACTACTCCGAAGAGTGCTCAGCAAATATGGCTGTTACATATAGCAGTGGCAGCGGGGACGCAATTGTATGGGAAATTCCTGGGTTTAGTGTGAGAAGCGAGACTGACAAACTATGGCTACCTTCTAGCACACCACCGATGTAGGATCAAACCAATGTTTCAATGGCCATGGCGGAACCTCCGCGGCTGCTCCTCTAGCTGCAGGAATCTTTGCTTTGGTGCTATCGGTACGACCTGACCTTACTTGGCGTGACATGCAGTATCTTGCTCTCAAGACGGCAGTCCCCATCAACGAGGAAGACCTGGACTGGAAGCCAACAGCGATTGGAAAAAAATTCAATCACAAGTATGGTTATGGGAAAATTGATGCCTGGGCAATTGTTCATGCTGCCCAAGATCATGAACTTGTGAAACCCCAGGCCTGGTACAACTCACCGGTTGTCGCTGTCAACGCAGTTATTCCAGAGGGCGCTCAAGGGCTCCAGACTCAGATCGAAGTCACTGCAGAAGAGGTAAAAAATGCGAACCTTGGTCGACTAGAACACGTAACTGTCACTATGAATGCTGCCCATGAGCAGAGGGGCGATATGAGTGTAGACCTGATCTCACCAAAGGGCATCATTAGCCATATCGCAACAACTAGAAGGCCGGATACTAGTAAAGCAGGATACAAAGACTGGACATTTATGAGTGTCAAACACTGGTATGGCGCCCGCTTTAGATCTTTGCTCAAACTAAGTTAACCTGGACATAGGGGGGAGGAAGCAGCAGGCACATGGAAAATCATCATAAAAGACACAGCTGTTAATGGGCAGACCGGATCTCTTGTCGATTGGAGCCTTACGCTATGGGGTGAGGCTATTGACGCGGATATAGCTAAACCTTTCCCGCTCCCTGGTGGTGAAGGAGACAAAAGTCTGGGCACTGATCCTGTCCAAACAACTACTGCTCAGGCCTCAACAACTGAGCTGCCAAGCGTGACCTCGACAGCGAATCCTTCAAAGGTGACAGAAAATCCTTCTGATCACGCTGATCGACCTGTCAACCAGAAACCAGGCAGTTCGACGGCCACTGGAACTGCAGCTACTTCTACATCAACAGTTACACCAGAGGTTCAAGAAGCTGGAGAGTCAAATTTTCTTCCGTCCTTTTTCCCAACCTTTGGTGTGTCAGCCAAGACTCAAGTTTGGATCTACGGGGCATTTGTGGTGATAATCCTATTTATTGGAGCTCTTGCTGCCTATCTTTTCATCCAAAGGCAGAGAGCCCGAAAGCAGGGGATGGATTACGAGTTTGAGGCTCTCAATAACGAGGATGACTTGGATGATGGTGCGGCAGGGGCTGGCAGAAAGGCTTCTGCAGGCGGCAGACGAAAGGCTAGGGATCTGTATGATGCATTTGGTGCTTCAGACGACGAGGAAGACGTGTTCAGCGAGAAAGAGTACGATGACGATGAAGGGTCTTACGATGAGGACGAAGCTCGAGGAATTCATGAGGGTCCGACAGTCGGGGATAGAGCTAAACTCCTTGGTAGAGATAACCATTAATTATACGAAGGTATTCGTGTTGGTGTCATTAGCGTTTCGGGATTTGTGCACTTGCTCTGTTTCTATGAGGACTTACCATATATGTTTATAAGTTGGGCTTGTTTGTTCACTGCCGCTTATCATTATCATTATTTTTTCTTTCCCGGGGTTAAAATTTTGTTTCTCTACCAAAATTCCCAGTGAAAGAGGTCTTGTTTGGAAAGATTTTTCTTCTTCTTGTGGAACATTACGAACGTGAGGGACGAGTTAAAGAATTATGCGTGAAGAATTCAACTGAAAAACATCCTATCTGCGGGAATGCCGGTGTGGAAGATTTTTCTGGACCCTTCCAAATGGGGATGGTGTGTCGATCACTCTTTGCCTTGCCCTAAAAAGATACGCAACATACCGGAAGTAGGAACGGTAAGAATTGGCTATATCAGACACAATGTAACCTGACCGTCACAGAAGAAGAACAAGAAATGAAGGGAAACCCAATTGTGATAGAAAGCGACTAAATCGTTGAGGATTCAATTCCTTTTTGTTACTATAGGAAGCAGCACAACCCATTCAGGCATGCAGCCTCTAAAGCCTTACGTTCAAGCAGTAAGCCAACATCACACCTCTGCCAATCCTGTAGCATATCTGGAAAGTACTACCCACAACCTGCATATGTAAAGCACAAGGGCCCAGCCAGACACAATTTGGACAACCCAAAATAAAATAATTACAACCACATTTATCATACCGCCTCGGAATCCCATAAAAGGTATAATCTTGGATTAGTGATACCTAGTTAATTTAATTATTGAACCATAAAAGCGATCCTGATCTCCAACCATCCACCAGGGACCACTTACCGGTAGACCACACAACCTAACGAAGGAGGCAGCCCTATACCCTATCAATTTTGATCGAGTATATCAAGAGTTTGTATTTGGTGAGCATTGCACTACTTCCGCCCCCTTAGGCTAGGGCGGACTACTATCGCTAGACTCGATAGCCCTGGAGCTTGTTTTTCGATCTGGGTAACAACGCCCTTAATGGCGATTACGAGGTTTCCACCGACTCCTGAATCACTTCCTTCTCCTCCCCCTTGAAGGTCTGATGACAACAACGTATCCTTTGATAAGCCGGATAGGCACTAGATTTCGAATCGCAGCGGTAGGTGCGAATCTGCAATCCTGTAGGTCCTTATGCATGCTTGCCACACAGAGAGGGGAAGAGAGACATCATCAGTAGGAAGCGGTTACCATGTGCACCCAACTTTTTTTTAGTCCTCAACCTAATTGTGATCATGAAGGGTCACTCGAATATCTGATTGGAAAGGCTGTTGGAAATAGCAGTGTATGGCGGCACTTGATGCGGGATGTGCCCCCGCACTTGATGGCCACACATGTATGCGCACACACTGGTCAAAGGACGCCTAAGCCTTGAGAAAGTTTGCACAACCTTATTTTTCTTCCCTCCCGGTCCCCATTTCCCCCTCCTCTTCCCTTCCTCCCGATAGACCTCTCCACTCAAGTCTTTCTTCTTTCATCAACTCATAACAATCGATCATGGATTTTTTTTTTTCTTTCAAAGGCTGAGGTGCTGGCGCTCCGGACCGAGAATACCTCTGGCGGAAGGCATTAAATCCACGTGATTTGTGATCCCTCAAAACTAGCACCTGTAGCGTAAGTATGGGAACTTTATCCCTTTATAGTTCATTAGGACCCTCCTGCCTGCTTACAGGAGCATTTCCTCAACCTGGACACATTCTGGGCCTGTTTAGACGCCCTATGCTTCTCCCACAGTATACCGCGAGGACCCGAATAAACGGATCTTATATTGGGAGGCTTAGTGAGGGAGGTGGGCTGGGCGTGTTTTTTTTGTTGTTGTTGTTCTCGGTTATCGTCATAGAGTATCATTCGGGTTATTTTGACTATGAGAAGGGGTGTCAGTTGTTATCGCTGTATTTCACGGGAAAGTCGACGCCCGAGTAGACGACAAAGGCCTGCCCGCCAAATCCTTCCCCCCACCCCTGGGACGGTCCGAGGGGATTAGTAGGAGAAGGAGAATCTGTGAAACGTCAGGAGCAAAACAACTCTGGCAACCCATCCAAGAACATCTCCTTGGAGGACATTGGCGGCAGAGGAGAGGTCACCGACGAGCTTTTGGGCCTCACCGCCATGCCTCCAGTCCACCCAGAAGTTAACCGGCATGCTGGAGGGCAGTCTCCTTGCGGTGTACTTCTCCACGGACCACCTGGCTGTGGTAAAACCATGCTAGCAAACGCTATTTCCAGAGAGGTTGGGCTACCGTTCATTGCTATTTCTGCACCCTCAATCGTATCAGGAACGTCCGGAGAATCGGAAAAGATGCTTCGGGAACTTTTCGAGGAAGCTTGGGAAAAGGCCCCCTGCTTAATATTTATGGACGAAATAGATGCTATAACACAGAAGAGGGACTGCGCCCAGTGGGATATGGAGAAGATAATTTTTAGCCAGATGTTGACCTGTATGGACGATCTTGCATTATAAAAGTACGGGGACAAATCTTTTCATCCGATGCCCTTTTTGCACCAAAAATAGATATTTTCGAGCGGATAATTCTCAATGCTGCATATATGATAACACCTCAAATCGTTTCGTAAGCTAGGGAATGACCATCTGTTCCCACCTCTACATATACAAGTGTAAGAGATCAAACCCGTCTTCATTATTCATAATTGCATCGACCAATGTAAAAGTGACCTCAATTTTTGTATGGAGCCCCATACAAAAAGGTACATGGAACTGATACCAGATACTCAAACAGCCTTTTCTCCATCACTTTATAATATTTAAGGATTCTGTAACATTCTTCATGTTATCTACAGGTCTATTAATGCACGGACAAATATCCACAGATTCTCATAACCATTGGACAAGGAGAGAGGGTGGTCAAGATGAGCACAATTGGTGTAAAAAGGGCATCAGACGAAAAATATTTGTCCTGGTACTGTACTGTATAAGACTTATTGGAAACGTGTCATGATTATTGGTGCGACAAACCGACCCGACAGCCTAGGCCCAGCATTTGAGAAGAGCTGGAAGATTCGATGAGGAGATTTGCCTTGATGCGCCAGATGAAGTTGTAAGAGAGAAGTACCGTACCACCCCAGATTATGATACTTTGAATATTTATATTATTTTTTTCCAAATACGTACTAGTACTTATTTACTAATCATGTCTTATGTTTGATAGGATTTTGAGGGATAGTAAGTATGTGGGCGGTTGGGGTTTTCAGGAGGTTTTTGGCTTCGAAAAATTGGCCAAAACAACTGCCGGGTTCGTTGGAGCTTATGTCAGTGCTTTGGCAGCAGAGGCCTGCAGGATAGCAGAAAGACGATTACCGTATGCGAAACCCTTGAATACCCACCAGCTGCTACTCTCCTCTAGATGGGAATAAATTTGATTAGACCCTTTGGAGGTGACAACCCATTGCCCAGTTTGGCCCCCCCCTCCACTGTCAGCCCCAGTGCCAGTACCCGTTGCCCTAAAGTCAGGGTCTCGGAGCTTAATTCAGCGCTTCTTCAAAGCATACCAAAATCAACTTAGCGAAAAGCGACTGGATCCACTTTATATAACGTTCCCAGATTTTTTTTTTTCAACAGCCCTTACTAAAATTCAACCTTCTTTTTAAGAGACATGGTTTTGCAACCTTGAACCAGTTTTGAATACTCTGGAAGATGAGGAACGGGTAATAAAGAAACCCGCGGAGCGAGTAAAAAAAATATCTGAAGTCTTGATTGACCTACTGTTCGACCGTGAGGGGAAAACACCCTTCCTTTATACCCCCTGTATTGTAGACGTTCGTAACAGTTTTTCCAGCATTCCATGTGTCAGTGGGGAAGCTTTCGTCGCCGCTGCTGGATGGGGAGGGAGAGCACGGTCGCAGAGTTGAAGCACAGGATATTAGTAGGCTACCTTAGCTATCACCAGAGATGTAAAGTCCGTAAATGCGCAACTTGTGCTCAATACTCCCCAGCCCCTCCTTCTCCCTATATTTACCTTACAGCGGGCACTCCATCTTGTCCCTACACCGTACCCTTCCTTCTCCCCCCCCCTCTGGCTCTTTTAAAACGTATAGTGCAAAGAGACACAAACCGGG
>QFET01000411.1:0-33218 GCA_003316355.1 Tuber calosporum | reverse complement strand
TTAGGTCTGCGATAACATCATAGTCCAAGAGGGGACCCGGTGTGGGAGGGACGGTAGTCTGTTGTGAACGCGTAAGAGACATTTCAGATATAATACTTTCCACCCTGGGCTACTTGTTCCCGACAAGGTTACCAGTACTCGTAAATGTCAGAAAAGGGGTCTCGAGAAGCAACAATTCTCAGGAGAGAGTTAAGCGAAGAGCTTAACGATATACTATAACGGGGGCACCCTATAGGAAGATGAATCCTAAAGTTGCGATCACACCAAAAGACTCAACGTAAAGTTCACAGAAGGTAAAGATAAAATAATTGAATCAAATCATAAAACTTAATATCGTTAAGCCAGAGCTTCACTCAATTCAAGTCTTCTTGAGAGGATAGTTGGTTATCAGAGTACAGTGCCATTCGCGTTTACTTAAGTAGAATTATAAAGCCAACGACACCCATCCCAACTCCGACCGTTAAGAGAGCTCCCTTCTCCACTCAGGGATCATCTAACACATGGCCCTTCATGAATTAACTTCAGGGCCTGTAGATCGAACAGATAAGTTGCGTCCGTTCAATCTTAAAGGTTTTCTGCAATGCATTTTGATTATGCCTGCAGGAGAGAAAAACCTTTCCGATTGCCGTCTTGTCAATGGCCAACTGACAATCTGACTTTGGACCCAAACCTAGGTATGAGACTCTGTAGCCCTATGGCTTTTTCCGTCTATGCAAGCACTGCAGTGAACTGTGTCTACTTGGCCTATCGAGAGCTTTTCTAGTGACTGCGTAGCTCCCCCGGTAAGTGTCTTTACTGAGTTGGCTAAATAGGCACTACCTATAGCCAACCGTTCAGGGATGACCTTAGCCGGGATAAGACTGAATGCCTCTTAGAGTCCTGTAATGTCCCTCAGTAATGGGATAGCGCCTGGGCTATCGTCGTGTAAGTAGTAGGGTTTAAGCCGGACAAACTTCCGTTTATCCCCGACTCTCAGATAGCTACTCCGGGGGACCCCCATACCTCCCATAGGGATTTGTGGCACCTAGAGTACCCTCGGAGGGCCATCTGATGTCAATACTAACAACTTGCCCGGGTCGGCCGTCGCCCACCCCTATATATATCCTGCGGACAGCATCTGGTCGGAAGGACGCGGTGACGTATACGGGATTACGCTGCCACCTTCGATTTCTCAGTTTTGTTAGGCTTTTGCCAACTGTCACCCTTTCCCACCCGGCGCAAGGGGTGAACGTGGGAGACGCAAGGGGGTGTTGGACGCGCCAAAATCACTCCAACCACCCTGGGGTACTTGTAGAGGGGTTTCGCATTTCGCGTAACGTTAGGGGAGTGTAAGTTGAGGTCCACGATTTCACCCGCGATCCCCAAGGTAGGGTAACTGGGCCCTATCATGGTACAAATCGCTGCGGAAGTGTGTGTAATGCCCCTTTGCATAACCAGAAGGTTCTGCGTAACTGACCTATTTGTTACACGCGATTCCACAAGCTAGAAACACATAGTTACATGAATTTAGCACACCCGGCGGCGTCTACACTGCTTACCAAGTTTTCCTAGGGCTCCCAGTTACCCTGCCTAAGTGGTTACTCTGCCTAACTGAGGAGATGGGTTAACCTATCTAAAGTTTTACCCTGCCTAACCATGCTGCCGGGTTACCCTACTCAAGAGGGTTACCCTGCCTGACTGTAGCTACGGATTCCCCTATCTAGCGGGGTTACCCTACCTAAGTGTGCACCAAAGTTACCCGGCCTCGCTGGGTTACCCTATCTAACTAGGTACCTAAGTACCCTTTCTTCATGAAAGGTACTTATGGTGGCTATGTCACTTTGCAGGTGTCTGGTACCGTTCCTGTCCACGTCCTAGTAGGACCACTGGCTGGGCTGTGGTTCGGTAAGCTCTACCTACTGATCTAGGGGTCGTTACAAACGTGGTCTTTTCTTTTTCTTCGAATAGATCCTGTGATTGGTGATATACCTCTGGTACCACCCGTGTTAAGGGTAGTTGATTTTAAGGGCTAGCAAATTGAACTCGGCTTAAATATTTCTTCGTAAACGCAGCTTGTCTAGGAAGGCTCGGTGGTCAAGATTTTTTGAGTAAAACTTATGATATTGATAAGATCTCTTCTCCCTTGTTTGATGCTCTCTCTAAGACCGGGGACTGACCTGGTATTTATACCCTGCGACCTTGATCCCACGGCTTTACAACTTCTATGTTCTTTGTACTATGGTTCACAAGTGCGAACCCTCTTTGACCCTGAGAACTTAGTCTCCCACCTTTGGTCTTCAGTCACTTGGCCCATTTAGCGGAATGATAGAGTGCTATTGTCCAATGGGAGTCTCCCAATCTGTAAACCTTTATCCATATATG
This sequence comes from Tuber calosporum, assembly GCA_003316355.1. Classification (NCBI taxonomy): domain Eukaryota; kingdom Fungi; phylum Ascomycota; class Pezizomycetes; order Pezizales; family Tuberaceae; genus Tuber; species Tuber calosporum. Next base: position 30,857 of record QFET01000411.1, on the reverse strand, counting down.
AGGTGATCAATGCGCATGACGCCATGCATATGCGACCTCAGTCCTCCGATAGGCTCATAGGATAATATCACTCATAAGTCTTTATCCGACCTACAGATTTCCTTTATTTCACCTGGTATTTCAAGCCAGAGTCCTCTTCTTGGAAGTCCTGCAATAATCCCTCAGTGGGGGCGGTGTTATCGTCTTGCAGGAAGGGTTGCTGACGGAAACTAGATTGCTAGAAAATATCTCATTCAACCAGAAAACCCTACTGGACTGGGGAGTTGAACAGGTGACCACAAAGTGGAGCACGTGACCTTCTACCCTTAGACCAGGACTGCGGCGACGTATATGGTGTTACGCAGGGGGCTCCAATTTTTGAGTTTTTAGTGAGGGGACGTTTTTGACGTAGGTGACGCAGGTGACTTGCAGGCCCCATAACGGGACCGGAGGGGTATGAATAGGTTTTCAGCTCTTTTTTTCGTATGGATGGAGTACTGAATTCAGTGCCTCATACACATGTGCCTAACAATCTGTTCCAATGTTTTTTTCCCGGGGTATATTTTGGCCTTCATAGCCAGTTCGGTACTGACATTCATTTCCTACAAATAGCATTTGCGCTCCTCCTGGTTTCACTTGAAAATGTCTGGCATCTCTCCTCATCTGTATAACTTCCCAAAGGCTTGAGCTGAGATCTCGCAGATCGCTAGTGGTCCCCTGCCAGATCCTGTTTCTTCAAAGATAATATATGAATCGTTTCTCTCCATGTCTCTTTGGTGGACTGTACTTCCGAATCCTTTGTCTTCTCGTTCAGTCTTTAGAAGTTGGTCAACTTCATTGCATTCCCCGTCCAGGTATCTTTCCCATATCAGTTGTGCTATCTTGTGACCGGACTTGACTCTTTAGTCTTCGTCCCCGAGGAATACTATAACTACCTTCAGTTCAACTGTATAATCCACATCTATTACACGCGCCTTGGTTCTGTAACTGATCTTGAGTGCACTCCGGCTTCGTAGTGGGATGCGCACATAAAAGCCATTTGGTAATCCGATGCCATTCTGGTTAGGATAACTTCTTCCACTTTGGCTCGTATCGTTACTCTTTCAGTCCTGTACAGGTCGTGTCCTGCCGTCCTCAGTTAGCCTATCATCAGCAATTTCACCACTTTACTGATCCTTTTGACTAGGATCTGTTGATCTTCTTTGGCTTAGACTGTTGAGAACTTCATGTCTAGGTTCTCTTCCAGGGCTTCAGCTTCTTGGACTGTAAATTCCCTTGGTGACTGTTTTAACCACCAGGTCGTGCATATCATACATTAAACGTGATGGTCCCCTTTCTCCAATCAATTGTGACGCTATGTTCTCTCAATCATGGCATTCCTAGAACAGCTTCTTGGTTTTGTAAGTTTGTCACTGGGAAGGTAATTATTTCCCTATAGCTATCGATGTCAATAGGTACTGTCGTCATATGGGTAACTAGACCTATCGCGCTTAGATATCTCTCAGCAAGGTAAGTCTCTCCCTACTGTTTGGCTTTCACCCTAGGAATCCGTATTTTTCGCATACCTCCTTATCAATAAAGTCCTCTTTCTCTCCAGAGTCGATCATTCCGTTTATGCTGATAATCTTGTTTGTATCCAGTAGTCGCATTTTTACCATGACATGGTTGTTTTCATGTTCACGTGATTCCGTGTTGTTTAGTGCTGCATAGAAGTTTCGTATTGCGAATGTTTTTATTTTCCTTACTTTACAGACTATCGCTTACTGGGGACCATAGTCTTTTTCCTCTTTGTTCTTTACACCATAGAGGTTCATCTTGCAGATCACATTTCATTGTTTCCATCTTTGGTTCTGAACCCAACTGACTGTGCGTGCCGGGTATTCTTTCTCATCTCTCGGGTTGGTGCAGTTTCTCATCATGTGTCCTAGCTTTGTACATGCCATACACAGATTATTGTTTTGTGATATCCAATATTCTTTAATTGATATATTCAGAGCTTATCTTCGCCTCGTCCTATCAAGAACCATTGGATCTCCGCGAGATTCTAATGGTCGTTGGGTCTTGAAGGTGCCGTCGTAGTTTCTGGAGTTGTCATATGTTTTTATCTTTGACCTTCCTTGCACATGTTTGATAACTTCCAGGCTATTTACATGATTAATAGCCTATACTGCCATTTCCTCAGTCGTAGTGAATTCACGAGCCCTCATGGGCCATGTATTCTGAACTTCTTCATGAAAGTCTCTTAGGAGGCCTTTCATAAGGTTGCTTCATCATATACCGCTTCTGTTGCCAATAGTCCTAACTAGTTCTTGAAATCAGTCACATTTCGACTCCTTTGCTTGATTTTCTCAAATTTATTTCATGCCGTTTCTCTGGCATCCACGTTACCGAATTGGATGCCCAGAGTCACTTGAAATTCTGCCCAGCCATTCCTGGTGTATGGCGTCTTTCCCTGCACATAGAGAGTAATCCATGTTCCTGCGGATTCTCCAATAGGGATTTGGTAAAGTCAATTTTAATTTGTTTTTATTTTCTCATCATCCTAGTACGGTGAAGTACACTGCTAGCTGGTCTAGCCATGATCACAGATTGGTACGGTCTCCTGTAAATATATCTCGGACTTTGATTTTTGGCCTGAGCACCGCCTGTACTAGTCGATTATCTTGAACTGTTCAACTTAACTGTAGGAGTTGTTCGCACGTAAGATTTATTGTATCCCTAGTCCTGCTGCCCCTGACGTTCTTTGCATTGGGGATCCTCCTGAGCTCACTGACTCCGATCTCGATCTTGCTTCCTGGGTGACCGAGATATAGGGTCTTGGGGATCCTTCAGGCCATATCTCGCTTAGGCTTGTCCTAGTTCCGGTTGTAGTTATAAGACAGTCTTTAGATATATGAAGTCTGGTACTTCTGTATTGGTTGGGGAATCTATTTTGTATTCGTTAAGTATAGCAAAGGATGTAATCAAATGTGACAAAATTATCCCTAGTCTGCCGGACAAGGCATACTATTGCTCGTAACTGCAACAGGTAATGACTCGAATCGCTCACCTTACTGCTCTTCAGGTCTCTTAGCTATATGTTGCCTATGGGAACGGAGAGTCCTCTCACTCCTCGTCATTGCGACTGCTTATTAGCGATACGTAACTTGATAACCTTTCTGTCGGAAATTGTAGACAGATGGTCGTAATGAGGATAAAGTCTCTTTTGAACTATTGGATAAGAAATAACATAGGAAGTACTTTAGGTGGTTGTGTGAAGAGCTATCTACCTGTTTCTATTTTTGGTTTTTATCATATCTTCGTTTTTTAAGGTACAAGACCTTACGTCCGGCGCTAGCTATGGCATAAACAAAACCTTAATCCCAAAAACTAAAAATATAAGAAACCAATGGCACATACAGCTCCAACTGGACAGGTAACTGTCTATATACCTCCTACGGCAAACTAAAGTAAGGAAAATACAGCCAAGAAAATATACAGCAACCAAGCCTTCAGATAATGAAAAACTGCAAGTTTATTCATGAACTTGTGGATGAAAAAAGTGGCTGGGCAGGGGATCCTAGTGGGGTGGGGGCAACCAAGGATGGTGGGGAGGAGGGGGAGGATAGTAGCATGTCAGGGGGGAAGCCCACCTACCTCTCCAGTAAGTAGGAGAACAGGTTAAGATGAAGTGGTATAGAGGACCAAATGGGATCGTCCGCGCCTATACCCATAACGCCTTGGAGGTGGCGTCTGCTGGCATCAGCGGTGGCCGAGCAGGAGAGTATGGAATTTGGGAAGTCTTCGTCATAGTCCCTGCATAGTGGACAATGGGTTGGCTCCCCTTTGTAGACCCAGGATGTATGAAGAGCCAAGTAGATCTTGTGGGCACGTATCTGATGAATGCGGCCAGCTATGAACTTGCCCAGGCCGATAAATGGGTGGGTGACCAAGGACGGTGTGTATGGGTAGTAGGGTGGGGGAGGGCCGGCCTCTCCCAAATCATTGATTAGAGTCTAGTGTGCCCGCCTCCGAAGGCTAGTGTATGCAGCGGGTATAGCAGCTAGTGGGGGGTGAGTAGGACAGAGGAGTTCAAGATCTGCACGTATTAGGGGGGCAAAGCACAAAGATCTCACGCTCAGAACGATAAGGTGGGCCATCGCATGCACAGGGAGGTAGGTGCGGACTGGCGGGCAGTGAGGACCAATTTTCCAATGGAGAGGATTGACATTGGGTTGGAGGCGCCGTCTGAGGTGACGCCACAAGTCTGGTGGGCGACAATATCGGAGGAAGAGTTAGTCCAGGGGGAGCCGCCCTGCTACTGGGTTAATGGTGGATGGGGCGCATGCCTGTCTGAGTACTGCAAACCTACGGCGGTGGGCCCACAGGGGGGTGATAGGAGGGAGGCAGCTCTGAAGTGAGAGGACAGAGAGTCTGGTAGAGCGGAAGGAATTGGTAACCCATCTCTGGATCAGGTACCAGCAGATGTCCATTTCCCGTAGCATTCCGCGGGAGGGTACGGAGAGGTCAGCCCAATAGGTAATGATGGGGAGGAGGAGTGAGACAGTAAGGCGGTGGCAGAGGTGGGGGGAGAGGCTAACCCCTGGTGGGGAAAGCCTGCGGACGGTTGCCCAGGTGCCTTGAGCGAGGGTGAGTCGTTTGGAAAAGTGAGTTGATAGGGAAAGGGATTGGGTGAGCCAGTAGCCAAGCCACCTGAGGGAGTTGCCGGGATGGAAGAACTCCCATCCAAGTTTATGGGGATGATACGCGTGGAGTCCCGCTGGTTCTTGGTGCCCCAGTGAATAAGCTACGTTTTGGGAACTGAGAAGGGAACTTTGCGCGCTATCCTGCGACCCTTGATCTTGGAAAAAGCTGCTTGAAGCTGCTAAACATTGCAGCCCGAAGAAAAACAAGATACAGTCAATGCAAATCATGAACATAGGAAAGTATAAGGCCCCTGGAAAGCGAAAAATGAACGGAAGAAACATAAATAACAAAAAGTAACGGAGACACAGGAGACCACACAGGAGTGTCAACAGAAATGAAAGAAAAAATTCCTAGTGAGCCCTGGAAAAGAAGACGACAGGTGCTGCCAGTGAGGAAGGGACTGACCTAGAAGATAATGGAGTGGTTGATCCCTTTTGTCCTGAGTACGGAGGAGAGAAAATCAGGATCCACGTCATGAAAACCCTCTTTGATATCAAGGAAGAGGGAGGAGACGCGGACGGAGGGGCGGTGAAGGGTGCGGACTGTATGGGCGAGGGTGGTGACAGCATCAAAGGAGGAAAGGCCTTCAAGGGAGCCACATTGGTTTGGACTGAGGTGACCAGAGGCCCTGGGAAGAAGGGCGAGGCAGGAGGACACAATTCTCTCTAAAAGCTTGGATATTGTGTCGAGAAGGATGAGGACCCTAAAGGAGGCCGGAGTGCCATAGCATGGCTTGCCTGCCTTGTCCAGGACAACTCCATTGGCCTTTTTAAGGTAGGGGGGGTGGAACCCATGGATGAGAACAGGGGAGAGGAGGGCATCTAATAAGGAAGCGGTGGTGTGGTGGACCACCTTCCATACCCTATAGGGGACGGTATCATGGCACGGCGCTGAGGAGGAGGAGGAGGCCCTGAGGATGGTAGCTCTCATATGAGGACAGCTCAGGGGCATCGGAGTAGAGGTGGTGAATAGAGGGGGCGCGGGGGAAGGGACGCAGTGGGAAGAAGTGGTTAAGGAAAATATTGTTGATAGACTCTGGAGTGTCAGTCCATGAGAGGGTGGGAAAGGGAGTTGTGGGGGAACCCAGAGCTAGCTGTGTGGTGGCCCTGAGGGAAGAGAGAGTGGCATTCAGGAGGAGGGAGGTCCACTAGGCCTTTTTTGCCCTTTTTATGGCCATAAAGTAGCCAAGGCGGGTAAGTCATGCACCAGAGATATCACTGTTGGAACAAGTAGACCGGGCCTTACGAGAACCAGAGTGATGTCCTTTCCTTAGAGTAGAGAGGAGGGGTGACCACCAGGGCTTGGGCCTGGGGGATAGGTGCGAGAGGGGGGTATGGTAGGGGAGCAAGGAAAGAACACGACCAAAGTTACTGTCGAAGTATGAGGAGAGAGAACCGGCGGTGGGGAGGCGGTGGCATCAGGGCCTGTCAGTTCTTGAAGAAGGGGCCAGAGGGTGACCCAATTAGTCAGGGCCCAGTTGGGGTAGAGAGGTGGTCCTGTGTCTTTTGGATGCCTAAAGGAGAGGAGAATGGGGACATGGCCTGAGCCAGTTGAGGGGAGGGCAGTGCTCCTTGAGGCGAAAAAAGGAAGAAATCCATGAGAGGTAAAGCAAAGATTTGAAACAAAGGGTCTGCCCCCACCACCCAAAGAGCAGCGCGTAAAATCCCTAGGGTATGCAAGAGCAGGTAGCCAAGCTCAGCCGGTCATGAGAAGCAAGGTGGAGAAACAACCAGCTCTGTGGGAGAGTGGGCCTGTAGCGGGTCACAGGTGGGGTGGTGGATGTTAAAATCTCCTAAAGAAAGAATAGGAAACCCATCCAGGGGAAACAACAAAAGAGGAGAAATAGTATGTGCAGAGGGGGACTTGACGGGGAGAGAATATAAGTTCAGTACACGGAGGTGTGGAATGGAAAATTAAAAGACCTTATCTTTCTTGAAAAAATTCAAGGTACATAGAGTTAGACCTGCATATTAAAATGTGAAGTATAACACTTATGGAGAGTAAGGCAGGAGAAACATAACAGGCGACAATGGGCTTTTTAGGGGTGGAACAAGGGGGAGAAAAGGACTTGAAACTAGCGAAGGTGGGAACACGGCCTCAAAATACAGGGGTATCTGGATGCAAACCACGGAAACAGGTAAGGAAAACCATTAAAGAATAAAAAAATGAAGAAAACACATCCCTGCGACCAGGCAGTTGTGTTAAGCAAGGCATAGAAAGGACGTGGCTCTAGGGGCCTCATGTGTGGGAGGGGTGGATGTGTAATCCATTACTGGGCGGAGCCCTTAGGATTACGGGGGGCAGGAGAGGGGCTGGGCGCGACATTGGTGGGTGAGGGACCAGGCCGGGAGGAGGACCTGAACATGCCAGGGGCGGACTGGGCGGGCCTCATGGGCCTGTGAGTGGTTAGGTCAACAGCAGGACCTAAGGAACCTGGGGGGGGTATGGAGGGGCCTGAGGCAGTTATAGGCCAAGGGGGAGATCTGGCAAGATGTCCAGCTCGTCATTATCTATGGTGGGCAGAGCGGGAGCCAGAGCAGGGGGGGGAGGAGGTGGTCTAGAGGGTTGGCCCGATTGCGGGCGGAGTGATCCCCATCACAGTTCGGGAAGCGTGGGGGGGAGGTCAGGCAGCAGCATAGTACGGCTTTGGTGTTATCCTGCTTGGGGCAGGACGGATTGAAGCATCTATGGGCGGCTCTCGCTTGGTGGAGAGAGCAGAAGCGGCAGACTGGGAGGGGTATTGTACATCGGGGGGCCACATGACCCAAGGCCACGCAGTTGTGGCCTTGTGTGTAGTGAGAGGAGAAGAAGGCCCTCCCAGACCGCCTATTGGCTGAGAAAAGAGAAACGTGTGGTAGCAGGGAGGAGGCGTGCTCAGGGGGGGTGGTAATGACTAGAGAGCTAGAGTGTTAGAGGCGAGAGGCCGGGTCCCTATTGAGGAACCTACCGGAGAGGATAGGAACACTGGTGGAGTTAAGAATTGACGTAGAGAGGCCAGGGAAGAGACCATCTTCATTCTCGGGGGGGCATGGGGAGGGAACAGAGTGGATCGCAAACACAAGGGATGTAGAAGACGGGCAGAATGGGAGCGAGGGGTTGTTGCCATGAGGAAAGGATTGGTTGAAGCGCCTGGTTAGAGTCTCAAAGTATGGGGCGTAAGTGAGGGCAGGGACTTCCCACTCAAGGCCAGAGAGGAAGTTGGAGCCTTGGTCATTTACAGAGGCATTGTAGCCAAGGGAAAGGACAGAGCGGACGTATTCCAGTACTGTGCCTGCCAGGTCTGGAAGAAGACTACAGATGACCGCTGGATCCGTGCGGAGTGCGTGTGAGGGGAAGGGGGCGAAGAATCTGCGAGCGGCAGTAGTAAGTGGTGTTGGAGAGGGTGGTGGTTGTGATTGAGGGGAGGGGGAGCCAGGAATGGAGTAGGCCCAGGTGGCTTAATTAGCAGCTGCTGCTGCAACGTTGGCCGCAGAGGGACGGCTAGCTGGGTACTTTCTCCTATTCCTTCTGCCTACCACAATATGGGCATAAGATTGGGCGGAAAGATCACGGTTGCGGAGCTGTTCGCTAGAGAAACCGTGGATAACCAGTGGGGTGCCTCCAGTGGCCGGGGCAGGAGGTGGAGGAAAGGCAGCTTGGAGCCCAAGGTGCCTCTGGGTCATGCCCAGACTGGGAGGAATGGCGGGAGCCGTAGTAGTGGTGGAAGCAGGGGTAAGTATGACTCTGTAGGCTAGGTCCCGAAGCTCAGAACGGATTGAGGCCAGGCTTGGGGCTGCAGGATCAGCGGTCGGGGTGGGGTTTGGTAAGTCTGCACTAAGAAGTGCGACTGCTGAGGAGAGGGAGTCAAGAGGGGTGCCAAGGGCCTAAATCGAACGGAGGGTGCCACACAGGAGGGGGATCAAGGTGATCTCCCCAGTGGATAGGTCATCGAGGCTAAAGGGCGAGATAATAGGGACCTGAGCGTAGGAGAAGTAGATAACTTCCATTGTTTCATCAAAGAAGGAGGAGCGCAACCTGAGGTGGCGGGGGAAGTGCACTATAGAGGCGGTGTCTTAGGGTGCTGCAGGGGCGGAGGCCAAAAGAGGGGGAGGAGGGGGACCGGCTTGCTCTATGACCAGGCTTAGCTTACACAAAGACCGAAGCGAGGAGGGGTATGGGTGGGATCATGACAACCAAGTACACATTTGACCTAGAGGTGCAAAATATAAGGGCATGAAAATAGGGGAAGAGAAGTGCGGATATCTACCTGTATCCGTGAAGCTTCATATATAGGTGCTCTTCCCACAACCCTAATCCTGGTAACTTTACTGTGCATCTCCTACTTACTGTGACTTCCGTGTGAGTTATAATATACACACATCGTATGACTCATTCTGTGAGTCTTAGTATACTTCTGCATAATATCCAATCTCCATATTAATTCATGTGCGCTAATACCGTCACATGCCTGAAACCCTTCCATCATACTTCTAGTGTGGTGTAAAAGTCATAACATCATATGACGTCACAATCATGAATCATAAAACCATAAACATAAATCAAACTAAATATAATAATTATTAATAAACTCTGAAATCGTAAGTCTGGTAAAACATTCCATCTTGCTAAATCATGATTTGTGACGAGTACATCCGCATCCCGTCTCTCTGCGCACAAGACTCCCCACTCAAACAACTGTGTAATCGATACAGGCTCAAGGTCACACATTACAAGTAACCTATACCCTCAGATAAACTTAGAACTAAGTACATGATCAGTTAAATTAGGCAATGATTTGGTAATAGAATCTTGTGGCCAAGGAAAGGTCAAGGTCATAGCCAAAACTTTAAATAGTCATGTAGCGCCTGTATTCCTTGAACATGTTCTCTGGGCTGAGAAGTTAGGTCTAAGTAACTAGTTGCCAAGGCGCGCTATTGTGTCTTTGGAGACTGATTATTCTTTATGCAGTAAAGGGGCAGATGTGTTTGTATATAGGGAGAATAAAAGACTAGTGATAAGGGGAAAGCTTGACTGTCAAGATTATTTTGTGCAAGAAGAGAAAGTAGTGGCGAACAAGATGACTTACCAACAGTGGCATGAAGCCTTGCGACATCTGTTACCATCCTACCTCAGAAGTAACAACTACTCAGACAATCCAACTATCCCCGAAGTTCTGAAAGACTGGCAGTGTGCAACCTACATTACTCTCAAATCAACAAAACGCAAACCCATATCTACTGACAAAAGATGTGAAGATCCCAATTAGTTAATCCACTCTGATCTGAGTGGAAAATTCTCTATCCCATCCTTCAAAACTACTGGTACTAAGTCACCTTTATTAATGATTGTACACAGTACACCAATATTTATGCTCCTTAGGCCAAATCTGATACCGTTAAAGTATTTAAATAATTCATCAATGAAAGACACACTCAGGACTATACAACTATTAAACGATTCAGAACCGATAAACGAGGAGAATATGTCCAACAAGATATGAGATCCATGTTTGAAAAACTGGGTATCATACCGTTCAAAATATCTACTTACTCTCCCGGATCTAAAGGCGTTGCCGAACTGTACAATAGGACCATTATCACATCTACATGCTCTATGTTATCAGGTCGTACACTTGGTTTATGGGGCAAAGCAATTACAACAGATGTATACCTCCAGAACATCCTCCCTAACTGACCCATAGGAAAACTAATGCACTGTAAATCTCTCTAAAACACAAAGGTGTTAGTATACCATCTACCACCCTAAGGGACAACATGCTTTATCAATATACTTGAGGAGACCTGAAATCCAGGAACAAAGTTACAGCCCCGGGCCATAGAAGAATACCTGGTTGGATATACTTCCTCCTGCAAGATATACTGTATATACATACCATTATTGCACAAACTCTCAGAAACCCGTCAGCACCACTAGACAACAATGACAATAGTACAGCTTGATCACTAGGAACCTGCACTCTCATCTGAGAGTTTTACAACTGTCGACTTAGCTTCGTACCAAAGAACAATGGCATGTGATAGAGCTCTAGTACAGGAAGCAATTGACAAACCAAGTATCAAAGTACATCCACCCCCACTGCCAATACATCCAGAAGATTATGACCACCCCGAAACCCCAGAAAAATCACCAGAAGCTGCTGTACAAGATGCACAACCGGAAAATCCTCCAGAGATACGTACCAGATCTGGCAAAACTATTGGCCCACCATAATACTTTGGCAGAAATGTCAGAATACCATCTGACGAGGATCCTAAAACCTACACCCATGCAGTGAACAGCTTGCAGAAGGAATAATGGACCCACGCAATAGACGAGGAAATAAAGGCACTTGAGAAAAGTAGTACCTTTTGTTACAGGGTAGCCAATTCTGTACTGCTGAAGGGCCTAGGCCGTGCTTGTATTGAGAAGGTAGGAGAGTTGTCAGGAAAGCTCCGGTAAGAATAAAGATAAAGGGTAAAGATATTTCTCGTAAGCCTTAAAGTTGTTTTTAACTAAAACTGAATATATTGTTAATGTCTCTTCTCCGTTGCTTGATGATCCCTTAACTATCGGGAACTGCTAGCGATTTATACAATTCTCCCGGTACTTATGTTAGCCATATATATGAAGTATCCTTAGATATCATGGCTAGGGTCATGGTAAGTGGAAACCCAGTTTGACCCTGAAAATGTATGGCCCGCTCGGTCAAATGATCCCACGAACTATTTAGTATTCTGAGGGTGTCTAGCACTCCACCAGTAAATAGCCTTCGATTCATTTGCCAAATGAACTAAGTTCAAGTAGATGTAGCCTAGTTGCCAACATCTTACGGATTACCAGTTGATCAGTCTGGATGGCGGTCTTTCCTGCATATATGCACTCAACTGCATATGCATGCGGATTATCAAGAGTCATAGTCCTCCATACATTAGAGTCTAGATCTTTCACCGAGGCTGAGCAGCTCTGCTATAGACACTACTTCTTGCCAGCGTGGGTTGTAGTCATATAGTAACCTCCCGGTTCTATATACTATCACATCAACTAAATTCTACCATTTCCCATATGTGTAACATCAGCTCCCCCTCTCCAGGCTTCGTCCCGAAGCAATATAACCTTTTATTACTCCTTGCGGTAGGGTTAAAAAACCTTCTGCAATAACTTGGCCACAGCAGGAAAAACCTTTCCGGAGATACTACCTAGTCCAACCTTGGCATATCTGGATTTTCCTTATGAAAATCTTCTACGAATTCTTGAGCATGCTGTAAGTGCTGCGGTGGTTCCCAGGTGTTCTCATCTTCTGAACATCCCTTCCACTTAACAAAGTATCGAAGTTCTTGGATGGTCCTTGACCGTCCTTTGAATCTTCGTTCATAAGAGATTATTTCACTCTTAATGATTTTTTCCACCTCCCATTCTAGGTCGCCTTCAACATCTTCTGGTGTCATGGGTGGTTGTTCTCGGCCTGGTGAACTGACGTTCTGTATGGCTCAAGTAGCGATACATGGAATACTGGATGGATTTTCTTGCGTTCAGATAACTCCAACTTGTAGGCAAGGTTTCCGCGTTGCTCAAGGATTTTGAATGGACCATATAATTTTAGTGCTAACTTCTTGGATGGTCGCTTAGTACGGACATTCTTTGCATTTAGCATAACCCAATCATCAGTTTTGAAGTCTGGTTGGCTGTGAGCCTTGCGGTCATAATATTTGTTCATTCCTCCCTGAGTGTTTTCCAGAGATTCCTTTACCTTTTCATGTATTGTTTTCATCCAGTGAGCATACATAAATGCTCCGGGATTCTTGGCTTTCCACTCCTTTATCCATTCTGTCTGAGAGGGGTAACCATAATTTGCGAAGAATGGTGTTATTCCATGAGCGCTTGTTCCCTAGTTGTTGTATATATACTCGGCTAATGGTAAAAGGTGGTACCAATCATCCTGATCATAGTTGACAAATATCCGTAGGTATCCTCCAAGCACTTGGTTGACCCTTACCGTTTGTCAAATCAGTCTGAGGGTGGTATGCGGTAGACATTTTTCTCTTTATGCCTAACATCTTGCACAGAGATTCCCAGAATTCTCCAGCAAACTTTGTGTACATGTCGGAGATGATTTCGGTTGGTAGACCATGAAGTTTCCAAACTTCTTTGATAAATGCCTGAGCGACATCCTTTGCGCTCGCTTTTTCCTCCAGACCAATAAAATGTGCTATTTTTGTGAATCGGTCAACTATAACCATAATTTGACTGTATCCTGCAGATTTGGGTAGTTGCGTAATAAAATCTACCGAGGTAGATGCCCAAGCTGCAAAAGGTACTTGCAATGGTTGCAGTAGGCCAAAGCGTGTGTGCCTTGGTGCCTTGGCCTTTGGCATTCTGTACATGACCTTACATAGTCGTTTATCCAGTTGGTAATTCCTTTCCAGTAAAAATCCCTAGTGATAATCTCATGAGTTTTTTCTTGACTGAAATGTCCTTCAACTTTTGAGTCATGACAACCATTTGCAATATCGGATTGCAAAGTTTCGTCCTGGGGAATATATAGGCGTTCTTTGTAGAATAGCATTCCATCCGTCATGCTCTATTGTTTTGGCATTGGCTTGCTATCGTCTCCTAATTGTTGTAACTCCCGCTTCATACGCGCCCACTCTGGATCATCCTTTGCTTCCTTTTTTACCCTTTCCATGAAGTTGACATCAAATTTCTTGACCTCGCACATAGCAATTATTGCATTGGACATTAAGGTTTGTCCTTCAGTGCATATTGGGTGAACGGAAATATCAGTTGTGTCTAGGAACTCGTGTTTGGAATTAGAGTGTAGGAAACATAAGTGTTGCTGAGTTTCCTCCACGTGGATACCCGAGCTTCCAAATCCTTGACCTGCTCGTTCCGTATCTTCCAACTGCCTAACTTCATGAAGCTCTCTCTCATCAATTGTTTCCACAATCATTTGTGCTATGCGGTCTCCAGTCCGTACCTGAAAATCCTTGTCAGTAGTGTTGACTAGGAGGATCTTAACCTAGCCCCTATAGTCCGCATCCACTACTCGGGCTACCATGGAAATACCATGCCTGACTGCCAATCCAGTCCGTGGTGCAATACGGGCATATGTTCCAATTGGTAGTCCGATGGCTATTCAAGTCCCTATGAGTGCTTGCCCTTTAGAAGGAACTATAGTATCCGCAGTACTGTATAGGTCGTGTCCTGCCGCTAACTTGGAACCTCGAGTAGAAATTCTTGCTTCCTGTTGTAACCTCTTAACCCTAACCGAACTCGTGCTTTGCTCTTTTGGCAAACCTGGTTGGGGTTGTTCCAAATTTTCCATTCCCCATGTGACTGAAACCACTAAGTTTCAGTGTTTCTGGTAGGTTCCAAAGTGATGAGACTGAAGTATAGCCTGCTTGGCATACTCAGCTCCCTCCTTAGGGCGGTAGTCTGGCCGCCTGCTTAATGCGTCAGGTTTACCTCCTTTGGTCCCAGGTCTCTAAATGATTTTGAAGTTAATATCGGATAACTTTTGGGCCTATAGGATTTGTCTTGCCGACCAGGCTTTTGTTGTGAGAAAGTATTGTAGATTTTGATGATCGGTATAGATGGTGAAAGGTTTATCAGTTCCTGCCAAGTAGTGTCGCCATTCTTCCAAAGCAACTAAGATTGCCAATAACTCCTTAACATGGATATCATAGTTGCGTTCCGCCGGGGTAAGCTTCCTGGAATGGAATGCAACTGGGTGCAACTTCTTATCCATATATTGAGACAGGATACATCCAAGAGCATAAACGGTTGAATCAGTTTCCACTACCGTTTCTCTTTCAGGATGAAAGTGACAAAGTATGGGAGCTGTAATAAACTGTTGTTTGGCGTTCATCAAAAGTAATTTGCTGTATTTCTCCCCTTGCAAAATCCTTTGGATTTCCCTTCATTATATCCGTAATTGGTGCACATAGTGCAGAGAAATTCTTTATGAATCGTCGGTAAAAATTGGCAAATCCCATAGAGATTTGAATCTCTTTTACAGAGGTAGATGGTTGCCAGGCCTTAATTGATTCAACCTTGCGCTCGCTCATAGTGACTCCATCAACAGCCACTATATACCCGAGAAACTCCACGGATTTGACAGGGAATGTGCTTTTTGAGATGGATATGGCCATATTATACTCTCGAAGTTGTTCAAGCACCTTCTTTACTAATATGACATGATCATTTTCTATTTTTGAGTAGATGAGTATATCATCAATATATACTACAACCCCTTCATCAACGAAGTCTTTCAGGATCATAGTCATAATTGACTGGAATGTTGCAGGTGCATTGACAAGTCCGATAGGCATAACTTTGTATTCGTACAGGCCATACCTGGTGCGAAAATCTGTTTTCCATTCATCACCCTTTCGTACGCGGATTAGATGGTATCCATCTTTGAGGTCCAGTTTGCTGAAAATGGTTGCTCCTTGAACACGGTCCCGTAGTTCGGTCATCAGAGGGAGAGGGTACTTATTATGTATAGTAACTTTGTTCAACCCATGGTAGTCTACTACCAATCTTAGACGTCCATCCGGTTTTGGAACAAAAGGTATTAGTGCTCTGGCAGGAGACTTGCTGGGGGAGATCTTTCCTTGTTTTAACATATCATCCAAATATGTTCTTGATGCTTTTAGATGTTTCTCCGATAGCGGATATATTGGTCCCCAGGGTGGTTGAGAGTCCGGTTTGAGGTCAATAGCGTGATCAAAGGTTTGATGAGAGGGTAATTTTGCTGCAGTCGACGGGCGAAAAAGGTCCTTGTAGCCGTGGTATTGCTTAGGAAGTGAATTGATGAGTAGTTCCTCCTCATAATCTATTCCTGCAATTCTTCCAATTACCACAGCCTCTCGGTCTTCCAATACCTCCTCGTCCCATCAGATAGAAATGCCTTCATCTTCGGGTAAAAGATGGAGCTGACATCCTGGAGCCTCAAAACTCCAGTTTCCTGAGTCATGAATTTCGTTTATTGGATGTTCCTCATTCCACCACCCAAATGGAATTATTATTCCGTAATCTCCCGTAGGTGCTATTTCGCACACGACTTTTGACAAATATTTATTTTTTCCAATTTCCTGGTAGAGAGGACATGTATAATCCTTTCCGGTAGAGAATTGGCCTCCTGTAAATCCTAGAATAGGAATAGGATCCTGACGAGATTCATATGGAAGATTTAATTCCTTTACCAATTTTTCGTGAATAATAAATATATTTGATCCTGAGTCCAATAAGACTTTTATGCGATAACATTTTCCGTACACATAGATATGTGCATTGCCTTCCGGGCATTGGTAGCGTTTTGGTTCATCATGAGCAAGCTTTTGTCGCTTATGCGACCGTGTTATATCTGTTCGTCCTCGCTTAGAAGACATGATGGTTGAATTTGGTGGGTGTTCGTGACAACGCCAGCATTTTTTCGACCAGAGAGGTCTCCTCAGACGAACTAGAACACAATAATTAATTAATTACGTTTCTGGGCGGCCCACTACAAGCGGTCTTTACCCCCTGCTGAGGGGCTCCCAAGATATTTAAAAAATCCTATTTGCATAGGAAACATGCATGCATAATTATGCAAGGCATTTTATCCATCGCAAATATGCATAGCTGTTAGTAATATGCGCAGGGTTTTTTTTGAATAACTTAGCTATGGTTTTTGAGTGTAATATCCTAAAAGGGTATTTTGTTTAGGAAAATAAAATTGTTTTTCGAAAGGTATGTCAAATTCCGAAAAGGTTAACCATTTCCAAATTGGGAATATCTCATCCCATCATGGAAATAATAGCCTTTGAAACCTCGGCATTTTCGCAATAAACCCCGAAAATTTCAGTATAAGGGGAGGTTTTTATTTATACTGTTGGTCCCTCCTGGAGTCATGGTCTAGTCGGTTGCATTTGGTATTGGCCTGTCAAAAGCATCTGGACAGAGGTCACGCGTTCAAACCCCACCTGAGCCAACGTTTTGGATAATTGTACCGTTAGGACCAAGCCCAAACTATCACCTGGTCCGATGACTAAAATGGCCGTTCTGGGTCACTTCGAACTGATTTTGCGTTTCCGGAACTGAAAGAACCCTGACGCTTTAATAAGGCCAACTTGCTGCCATTAACCTGCATGGCTTCTAGGACAGGGGGCTCAATGAGGAGCTAAAACCACAGGTCCTTCGGGTTCGGAAGTTAAACCAACCCAAACCAAAAAAATTATTTTCAAGTCCTTTCGGTTCCTTGGACCATTGACTCTAGTTTGGACCCTGTTTTGGTTTCATATTATTGAAGACAATCTCGCCAGCTTTCATTTGCACTATTTTTCATTTTGGTAGCAAGTCTGGTTGTTGTCCTGCCAGCACTTGAATAATGGGTGAGACTTGGTTGTTTCTCAGGATCAAAGATGCGACCGCCCCCCTTTGTCCTTCATAAAAAGGTTTGCTCCACCTTTGTCTGTCCACTAACCGTGTTCTCTTAGGGACTTATGGACTTAGGGACAACTTCTCTTGTGCTCCTAATTTGATTAGTGCCTGCGAAAGCCAGTACTCCTCACTCCCTAGCCTAGAGGGATCCCTTATTTCGATTCCAGTCACCAGTTTCCTGGTACCCCGAATACCCAATCGCCGTCGCCTTTGGTAGCTATTTAGGACATTTCAGTGTCCAATAATTCACACAACCGTGGTGAGGCTCCGCTTTGTATGTTGTTGACCTTTAGTTGGTTGGGTCTTCCTATAAGCGTTGGCGTCTGCGGCTTGCGTAAAAATTTCGGTCGGTCCTGTTTTGTCTATTTAGCGAAAGCTCTGGCTACCACTATGTTCTTTCGACACTTTCGCCAGGTGTGGTTGTTGAGGCCACAGCGAGTGCATTCTTTCCCCGCCTTTCGCTTATCAACCACCACTTGCGAGATTCTATTATGAGCCTTCTTTCAGTCAGTATGCTCATCTTGGGTTTGCAATCCCGCTTTCTTTGTAGATGGGTTAGCCTTAGCAGCTTTCCATCGAGAGGGGTTGATTTTTTGTTTCTAGTTCGTGTATCCTGGTTTGGTGTTGACCCCTTTACTGTTGTCATCGCACTTTCCCTTAGGTGTGCCACTGCCTGAGGGTTCTCCTTTGGATAATTTTCATCATTCCAGAAATTCCTCCACCTGTCTGCCAACTTCCCTTATGGTTACCATCCATTCTTCATCGGAGGAGAATTTCAGATGGGATAACCGTCGCCAAATTTCTTCGGGAAGTTTGCTTTCAACTCGCACCCTCCAGCTTATTCCAGTTAGTCCAGCTTTGATGTTTAGGTTTTCGAGGAGCAGAAGATAAGTGTCTATATTTCCCTTATGAACTACTTTGGTCATTTGTTCTAGGGCTTGTCTTTCGTCCTCAATGCCAATATATCGCTATGTGATTTCTTGCCAAAATCGATCCCATGTAGAATAGTCCGGGTCACTAGTATATCCACCTAATCCACCCATCACCTTCCGGTATTTTTCCGAGAAGGGTGCCACTTTGTTTCCCTTTGTTTTCCCCAAGGCAAAAACTATTCGGTGTGCATGATTTTCCCACTCTGTAGGGTTGCGATCAAAAAAGTCTTCACAGGCTGTCAACCAAATTCGAACATCTTGGTTGTCAAGTCCTTCAAAGAAGTAGGGTGGTTCCGCTATTAGCTTTGCTGGTCGGGAGAGTCCACTGATAAGTTCTAAGAAAGCCAAAGTTAACCTGTCCTGGGGTACATCGTTTCTGGGAATAGATGGTAAACGGGGAGTGCGTTCCAGCCTGCCGCCCTTTCTGCCCCGTCCATCCTCTCCATCACTATCGGATCCATCATCATCTGGGTCTGGGGCATCACCAAGATTTCCTGGTGGTGGTGGCAGTGGTAGGTTATTTCCTTCACAGTCCACTCCATTTCCCTTGTCCTTCCTAGGTTTCAATGCTGATTCCATAGTTGGAACTGTGCCCTGTTCCGGTAGAATCGATGGTTGCCCTCAGTTAGAAGGTCCTGGATCACCATCACTAGGCGCATGCTGAATCGGTACTGGAACTGGTTTATCGGCCAGTTGTTGTACCAAGGCATCCAGGTATGCCTTCATACCTTCGCCTTGTTGCTTTAGTTGTTGAGCCGCAATTTCCTGTTGCTCATTCATCCTCTGATTCCATTCCTGTTCCTGCTGGTGTAATTTAGCATTTAAGTCCATTAGGGCTTTTTCCAGAATCCGATCCCTTGTTTCTGAGACATGGGCCTGTTGTTCCTGTTGAGCCTGTTGGCGTCGGAATTCTTCCTGAACCTAGGCACGTAACCTTTGCTGTTCCCTTTCCGTATCGCCACTCAACCGTTCGAGTGCTCGGCGGCCTTCCTGTATTTCAGCATCATTGATAACCTCACCCCTAGCCATACGGTTTTGCAACAATTCTAGCATTGTGAACTCTTGCCTGGCCTCCTGTGATAAAGCTAAGATCGCTATATGATTCTCATCTGCACTTTCTTTCAAGGATCGCTCCAGGTATCGCAATGGTTAGACCACATTCTGCTGGAAGTTAACTTGAGTACAGACAGGCTTCTTAGCATGCTTGGCACGTTTCTCAACTCTGGATGGTGGACGACCCAAATGTGTAATGGGAGAGCTGGTCCAGCTTCGGGACGGAATTAGAGATGCTGAAGGGGTAGATTCTGTATCGTCCTCTTCAATCATCCGGTCATATCCCAAAGGACTAGGAATAGGAGTATCATCTCGTGCCATAGCCATGGCAGCTCGCTAATAAACCCGAAAGGTTTCGGTATAGGAAAAGTTAAAATGGCCAGTCCTCTGGCCTCCAGGCGCAAAAGTCGTGAACGGAAGAACAATCTGACCACGCAGAAACCCAGTCCAGAAATTCGTGCCAGACAAAGTCTTGCGCATGAAAGTAGGCGTAGATTTGGGTTAAGTCCTCAGGTGTGCTGACTAAAAATTGGATTAGTGAACCACGAGGGTTCTACAGTTTCAAATAGCGGTATTTCCGCAAGGTCAGTAGAAAGTATATCTGCAAAAGAGGATATGGTAGATAAAGGATCAAATTTCAGGATCGCTTGTCCTGATAGTCAAGTATCCGAGATACTTCTTAGTTGTTGGTTCGGTAAAGGTTCAAAAATTGAACTAGGAGATTGAGGATTGAGTTGAGGATCTTGTATATAATTCTGGATAGACTCTTGTTTGCCATTGGTGAAAGCCGTTATCCACCGTCCGTCTTGCTGATATATTCTTTCCGTATGTTTGTTGTGTATAGCTTGTAAGTGTATGAGTGCTACCGCTCCCATGTCAAGTGCGAATCCTTCACAACAGATAGGAAATACGTTGTCAAAACTGAGAGGTCGACAGTGCACACAATGTTTGCACTAATGAAAGCTTTGAGGGTCGTGGTATTCTTCAGGCATAAGATGAAATAGCCGTGAGAATATTGTGGAGCTTTGGTGACAAGAGAATAACAATATAGTGTTATGGGGTAGCCAATTCTGTACTGCTGAATTGCCTAGGCCGTACTTGTATTGAGAAGGTAGGAGAGTTGTCAGGAAAGCTCTGGTAAGATTAAAGATAAAGGGTAAAGATATTTCTCGTAAGCTTTAAAGTTGTTTTTAACTAAAACTGAATATATTGTTATGGTCTCTTCTCCGTTGCTTGATGATCCCATAACTATCGGGAACTGCTAGCTATTTATACAATTCTCCCGGTACTTATGTTAGCCATATATATGAAGTATCCTTAGATATCATGGCCAGGGTCATGGTAAGTGGAAACCCAGTTTGACCCTGAAAATGTACGCCCCGCTCGGTCAAATGGTCCCCCGAACTATTTAGTATTCTGAGGGTGTCTAGCACTCCACCAGTAAATAGCCTTCGATTCATTTGCCAACTGAACTAAGTTCAAGTAGATGTAGCCCAGTTGTCAACATCTTACGGAATACCAGTAGATCAGTCTGGATGGCCGTCTTTCCTCCCTATATGCACTCAAGTGCATATGCATGCGGATTATCAAGAGTCATAGTCCTCTATACATTAGAGTCTAGATCTTTCACTAAGGCTTAGCAGCTCTGCTATAGATACTACTTCTTGCCAGCGTGGGTTGTAGTCATATAGTAACCTCCCGGTTCTATATACTATCACATCAACTAAATTGTACCATTTCCCATATGTGTAACACCTTTGACGAAGTTGATAAACCTACAGTATGATAGATTATTGACAGTAAAAGGGTCTTTGAGACCAAGCGAAATGTTTATGATACATTAGAACGGTACAGCCCAAGGGCAGTTGCCACAAAAAGAATTCTCACAAGTACCGGGTTTTGACTTCGAAGACAATTTCGCTCCAGTTATCCGATACAGATCACTCGGCTTGCTACTTGCAATATGTGCAAAAAACAAATGGCGACCACAGCAATTCGATGCCAAATCTAAATTCCACCATGGTGGAGTTAGAAGAAGAACTCCACATGTGACCCTTATCTAGCTTCGGTAATAGAAGCAAAGTATGGCGACTTAACCGTTGTGTCCATTGACCTTTGGAATCTGCGAATGAATGGTAAGCTCTACTCGCTAGATACTTAATATCCCTAGGGTTTGCGACATCCGCCCTTCACCCATGCATGTTTGTTCACAGTAAACACGACATATACCTATCGGTTTATATTGACGACATCGCGATATACTCGGCCAATACCCCTAAAGTTACTTCTCTCATTGAAGACCTCCCAACGGCATATGAGATTACGGAGGCACATGAAGTTATATTCCTACTTGGCCTATACTTCCCTTATACAACAAACGGGATATATTTTACCCAGCAACGATACAACAAGTCAGCCCTAGAGCGATATAGTATGGAAAACTCTGGATTAGTCTCTACACACTTAACCAAAGGCATTAACTGCGGAAGACAGACAGTAGATGAACAAATACCGGACATGTCCATATACTAATCAATAATAGTATCAATCACGTACCTAACCACTGGTACCAGACCAGATTTAGTGTATAAAATATCCCTTCTCGCACAATTTCCTTTTTGCCAGACCGAAATCCACCTAATGGCCGCTAAACATTTCCTTCGGTACATTCATGGTACAAAGGACCTTGGAGTATTTTACCCTTGTACAACGAAAAACACTATCAACAGCTATGTGGATGTAGACTTTCAAGCCAGTCTTGATATCCGCTGCACCTTTTCAGGGTATGTTATTCTCTTTAACAATGCCTGTATATCCTGTCAGTCAAAGAAACAAGCCTAGGTCGCAACATCTACTATGGAAGTGGAATATGTAGTTATGTCCCTAGCAGCAAAAAAAATCACCTGGTACATCAAAGGTTTTAGTGACATCCGGCTTACAACACCGATGGCTCTACATGCTGACCATACAAGCGGAAACTTTCTGGCAACCAACCATTAACTTAATGAACGAACAAAACATATGGAAATCTATTTTCAGTAAATACAAGAAGACATCGATAAGTGTTCTTTCAAATTCCTAAAGGTTGCATCATCGGAAAACTTTGCCGACATTTGTACCAAGTTACTTGCGAAAATGGTGCATGACCGGATGATGAGATTTTAGGGCTGTAGAAAATGAGGGGAAGTGTTGAAATTCTGCAATTCGTTTCATATATATATTTCCTACGGTAATATTGTTTATGTCTCTACTTGGTTATTTCTTGTTTACTCAGGAAAACTACGGACAATACTACGGCTAGAGTATATCATATTTTTAGTTATATTTCATGATAATGATTGAGGATTAATGCGTACATTTGTTATTTTATGTGTGGGATTTCGGGGTTAACATTCATGTATTGTGACCGTTTACCAGTCATGTATCAAGTGTTATCTTGCAGTGTATTTCCCGCACCCTACTTCAGATAACTCATATTTTATTGGGATTTCCTTGGTAGTTTTCAGTGTCAAACATGTTCACACATATGTTTCTTACAATGTTTTCCCAATTTTGTAACTGAGTACATGGAGAATACGCATCCCGTACACATAGCTGGTTGCTGCCTCCTTTATTTGGTTAATTAAGGACAACAACTACTACTAATCTACCTTAATACTACAATACTCCTCCTACAAGTGTGCACATAGTATACTTTTAATACTGTGTTGTATGTTCGTACTCATGCTATAAGATTGTGTTAAACAGATAACATTCAAGACCTCAAACTCAACAAACTGCCTTTATTGTCAGCAACACTATCATCAGACTGCAGCAAACCAAGAGCTCCTTTGAACGATGCATCTTGATATCGTACTATCCCTTCCCACAACTGCAGACCACAGCTTCCGGGGCGGACCGGTCTCACCCGTGATAAAAGTATAACTTGAAACAAATTGTCCATTCTTGCTATTGTCTGACCTATTGGCAATGAGAGTAACTCTCACTATATATCTGATCATAGACCAGGTGGTCCTGAAGGATTTACAACTATGTATTAGACCGATGCTACTATAAGGGACAATTCCCTTGTGGAGGACATTTTCGAGCCTCTGGCCCAGGGGAGCCCACTGAATAAGAAACTATCCCAGGTGCTTGTAGTATAAGCGGTAATATTTTGGAATATGTAGAGCTCAGTCAGTCAATAATAGATGACCCATTGAGACCTTTTTCATCCTAAAGCAACATCAATTTGTCTTCGCAGTTTGGCCATATCACGGTAGCTAAGTCAGAGATCAATTATTACTTTGCAAAGGGTTGGAATAGGAAGGATGCCAGGTCAGTTCAAGCGGCGTTTTCATTACGAAAACTACTAGAAGTGATAGACTCATTTTCTTAATATATAGCTTCGACAGAATTGACTAAGGTAGATGGGAAACATGCAACAACCTGCTATTACTAAAACATCATAGACTGCGTCCACCAGAGAATCGGCCTGGTCATCTATAGACCTCATAGGGAGTACACACCTATTTGGAAATATGATACAAGTGGGAATCATTATATTCTGCGGTGCATACTGCAGACTAGTAGTGGCAAACTCCGGTACATTATAGGTATGCGAAATGTGTAATTAGTCAGTGTTCTATATTTACAGTCTATTCTGTTCACTTGCAGGAAACTGGGCATTCTAGATCGATATTAAGGTCAATTATAGGCTTTGCCGACCTGACAGACATGACACATCACAAGGGGGAAAAGATATCCTGGCCGGGATATATTAAAATCTGAAATATCCATGCACGGAATAGAAATAGCCTAACCAACATGTCGATCCTAGTACATACCTTGATACCTGTCCCGCCAAAGTTTACTGGTAACTCAGCCTGTGTTGATGAAGCCCACCGACTGGCAAAGGTCAGTGTTCTAATGGCTGTCCTTAAACTAATCTTTGTGCCGTTACTGCAGGTTATCCAACAAGGGACAATAATGGACTGTATAGATGGTAAAACACGCTACTTTTATCCATTTTGTCAGATTGGATGGCAGATCATGCTGAGCACGCCCCCTTGCCCAGAATAAGTATAAAATCATGACCGTAGTGTAAGCTTACAAGCCTGGAGTTCAGCTGGTACACCTGGCGTACATATCAGATCTGAGACAATACATCATATAGAAGAGTGTTAGGGAACAAGGAGATAGGAAGGTCCAACCTCAGTGAAACCTTCACGGGATTGGGGTAAAAATGGGATGCAATGTATTCTCTATACTACATCGGATAGGCCTAGGGGACCTGCATAAGCCAGCCTAATTACATAATATCTGACTTGCGATATTTAGGCATGTGAAGGAAAAGGTAGATGGGTTCCTGAAAAAAATAGAGTGCACCAGGCATTCGACGATGCCTGGAAGGTACTACACACGTATCCAGGATATAGCGTACTAAAATGCGTACTAAAACATATACCATGAAGTTACCCAATTGCAGGGACAGGAGATGCCCAACCTTAGCTAGTGTATTTCTGATTGTGCCATCTTCACCATTTGGCGCTTTTCGACCAGAATGAAGGCATCACAGAGTATGTGTGATCCCCCACCTGCGTGTTATAATGAGAGGGTCGTATTTGGTTTTAGCAGGCTTAAGCACTTGTGTAAGGTTTTCATGAAGCTTCCTTGGGAAGTTGACACCACGGGGAGAGCGCGGGAGAGGGAATGGGGCTGCGTTACTTGGGATCCAAAGGGCATTCCCATGACTTCATAAGTCGTCAGAAAACAAAGGTACAACTTCCAACACCAATGCAAACCTGGAAATTGCCAATAAGTCGTAATACCTTTGAACCTTGATCTCCTGCACTGGCACTTCATTTGACCACCTATATCTCCTTAGGCGTTACCTCTTCCACCGCTTGGGTCATAGCTGTGGCCCATGGTTACGCCTCCTCTATATTCACCACAACCTCCTCTGTCGCCACCTGCTCGATGATATCCTCCTCAACCCCACCAACACAAATTGTGCCTGCGTGTTTCAACTCTTCCATCAAAGTCCTCTTATGCCTGCACAACAAGCTAACAGGACTATGAGACTTATTTCCATCCTGGGTCAAAGGCTCCTCTATCAAATACTGCTAGTTCACCCATATAATTTGATTACCAAGCAAGTCCTGCACCTGAAGAGAATTCCTCGCTTCGCTAGTACTGAGATCATGGATTCTAGCACCGCAAGTTTGTCGCTCTGCAAGAGGCTTGATCAGGATGGCTAATGACATGCAGCCTCCCTCTAGGTCAAAACCGGGTTCCCCCAATCCGGCGCCCCAGCTTAATCACATCACCAGCAATCCTGCTCCAGCAGATCCTGTTCCTTAATATACTCTTGACTTTTTGGTCTTCACACCACCATCCTCAACACCCAATCCCCTACTGATGCAATGACCCTTCCCACAGACAACAATCCTTGTGATAGCAGCAGCTTTGATACCATATTCCTCGACGGAAATATGAAGTCATCCCGTTTCTCAACGTGATACCCTGTTACCACATTTGGGATCAAAGCCTGTACGGTTAGGCAGAGATAAATAACCTGCCCTTCCTGGCCCATCAGTAGGGGCAAGGGGTGTAGTCTGGTATAATAAGGAGACACGTTGCACTCAGGACATCATATTTTTGAGTGGTGAAGTAGGAATGCAGACCTGCTTGATCAAAGACTTTTGATGAGGAGCTTTTTCGATGGTCCATTAAGGTCAGAGGAGTTGGAGGTGGAAAGAACAAGTTTGCACAGGCACTGACGAAGGTTGGAACAGAGATTCACATACTTTATGTCTGTTTAATCAATAATTATAAACTATTTTTAGGCCTTAACGTCTCCTGTTCCCGCCGGACAAGATTCCTTCTTGTTCAAAGTTCTGCCCCTTCTCTAGTTTAAAGTTGGCCAAAGCCTCTTCTACCATCTTTGTAAGCCGGTTCCCGGAATTGCGTCTCATAGTCCCAAATTTTGATTCTGAATCCCCAACCTTTTTCTCAAGTTTAGTTTCAGAATCCTGAATCTTTTTAAGCAAGTGGTCTTGCATGAGTTTGTCATAAACGACGGTTTATAACAAAAGCTAATATGATAGTTAGCCCAGAGTTGAGCTAGAGAATCGAAAGACAACACACCTCTAGGGCGATGGACCCTAATATCTATCTATTCCACCAGTGGGCGTCGCTTATTGCCTGATTAGTAGGTACCATGCTCTTGCTCATGCTCTTGTCCATGCTATCCATCAGCTCGACTTTCGGCTTACTGAATCCATTTTGGATTTCCCAACTGTAAGTCTATATAATAGCTTGAGAATTAGCAAATTATAGCACTCAGGGGTAGACAGCACCCCAGGCCACCTGGACTGATTCTTATAGGTGGACATTGAACGAGGAAACGAGTAGTGATCAGTACCGTAGTCTCAATCATGCAAGTTAACAACTTGATTGCTACCGATTTGAGTTTAGCTGTCTGTGTGAGGAGCATGTTCAGGTGGCTAGTAAGGCTGTCTATCATTGAAAACATCACCTTTTCCAATGCACTGACACTGTTCGACAAATTAGTGAATTCATAAATGCTGCCCATACTGTCCGTATATTCCATACAGTCAATATTTTCCATACTGTCCATACTGTGACCCATGGAGTACTTCTATACAGCTACACAGTTACTAGTTATAGAACACAGTTGACTTATTTACCTACTTGGTTCAATAGAGATTGAACTAGGATGGTAGAAGCAAGTCGACAATTACCCGTATTATGATGATGACCAATCAGACTTTGATGAAAGTGATGTGGAAAAGGGGTGCGCAGTGGATGAAATCTGGGAATATTCCGCAAGAAGGACGTCATAATGGGGTCCGATTATAGACTTAGGGTACTGGTGTTTGCTAGAAGTGTTGTTGTGATATGGTTCCGCCCTGGCGATAGTGGAAAGAAGGAAGTCAGGGAAGAAGGAAACAAAATCTTAAAGCACCTGAGAATCCTTTATTACCCTACTTAAACCATTGCGATTTTAGACTACCCATAAGCCAGGGCGCAGGTAGCTTAGTGCTACTCATAGGCGCAGGAACATGGGCACAGTTAGCTCTCAACACAAATTTAGTCTCCACACAGTATATATGACAGCAGGCTACTAGCACCTCATTCAGACTGTTATACTCCATTTCCACACATTAAAATAGTTTCTTTTGCTAAATGCTTATGAATTTACACTTTCATGTTCTGTACACATATATTCTAAAAAGGTAACATCCAAGTATTCCATTCTACCTCTCAAGTCGTACTGTAGTAAGTATCGTAGTGTAGTTGGTTTCTACAAAACAAAACCTGCTAAAATCGGCCAAGTTGTCTCTCTTAACCCGCTTAGTGAGTTGCTGAGTCACCCATTTGTTGGACACCAAACTGGAAGTTGAGCCAGCTTTGCCGCCCCAGCTCTCGCCTAGTAATCCTAACTTAGAGGCTTTCCTGGGGCAATGCCCATCTCTAGGGAAGGCCTAGGACATGTTTGTATGATTTGTTGGAAGCTACATCATTGAGAGAAATATGAAATAAGATATAAAGACAGGTGTAGAAAGGATGGAGGGGAGTAAGTACTTATTGTATCTTCCTTGGATGTAGATAGAGGGGGATTGGTATGATATCATACCAGTAGTAATCATACATCATTGGGGGGGCAGAGTCACCGTGCCAATATTATGGTTGCACCACAACCCACAATTGCTCGTTGCCTCGCAAGTGTGGGAACTCTAAAGTGTACCTGACAGCTCAATGGGAATTTACTGCTCAACAGTGATTTGTGGCCTAGCAAAGAAAAAACCCTGTAACCCAACCTCACATGGTGAGCAACATCTATTAGTGAACAGAGCATCTAAGTCAATACACATTGAAAGATATTATTTTCTATATACCAGACTTCAAGTTCCTCAATTCGATAACCAATACACTATATATTACTGAGAATCATCCTACCAATGTCTAACTCAACACCTATACCACCAGGTCAACTGGTTGAGCCCTATGCGGATATCGAAGCCTGCATTCTGGCAGCACTCACCTCTATTCACACCACTAAGGATAATGATCCTGATCTTTCTTCCCTTGCGATTACCTACGAAATACCGTCACGAAGGCTATAAGCCCGCTGGCCAGCCTGTCAATCGAATAAAGAAAAACCAACAGCAAACCAAAAGCTGTCAGAGGACCAGGAGGCTGCTCTATGCTAATGGCTTTATCGACGCCACATGATTGAAACCAGTCTTGACTTCAGATGGTTTCTGGTGCTGCTAATACAATTTTGCAGCAGGCTCATAGATACTCAACTCTAGCACCAGTTGAGAGTGAGCAATAGGCAAGGCATATTCTTAGTCGGTATCCTGAATACTTTATTCACAAACAACGTACAAGCAATATGGATCGCAAGAATGCCCAACAGCCAGAAGATATATGCAGCTGGTTTAAAAAGTACCAAGTAGTAGGCAATGACTATAGGATTCAAGTTGGTGATACATACGATTTTGATAAAACTGGATTCAGTATTGTTATCAAACGGGACTAATACAGTATTACTCACGAACCTACACTCCAACCTTACCTTGAAAGCTGCACCAACCTTGTGCTTATCACCGTCTATGAAAGTATAATTGATGAT
Organism: Tuber calosporum; assembly: GCA_003316355.1. Lineage (NCBI taxonomy): Eukaryota > Fungi > Ascomycota > Pezizomycetes > Pezizales > Tuberaceae > Tuber > Tuber calosporum. The sequence goes on along the minus strand of QFET01000411.1, from coordinate 2,165 downwards.
GGTACCCTTTTGGCTCCAATGATTATCGTTCCAGGAGTTATACACCAAGCTGCCTGGTATACAACAACTTCAGTTCCTGACAACTACCTAGCTGGAACCTCAGAAACAGGGTATACTAAAGACAGCTTAACGATGAAGTGGCTTGCTCACTTTGAAAAATTCTCTGCAGTACACAGGGTTGGTGCTTATCGCCTACTACTACTTGATGGTTATGGCTCTCACTGTACAAAACAGTTTATTGACTTCTGCGATACAGATAAGATTATTCCCTTCTGCCTCCACCCATACACTGGTCACCTGCTACAACCACTCTGTGTTGTAGTGTTTCAGCCTTACAAGCATTATGATGCTGAAGCAGGAGAAGCATCTACACGTTTTGGATGTGGTAACTTGGATAAAGTGGAGTTCTTGGATAGAATTGATTCCATCCGTCAGCAAGCATTTACAAAGTACACTATCTGTGCTGCTTTTCTAGCTACTGACCTAATTTCATACAATCCTAAGATTGTAATTACAAAGTTACGAGAAGCTCATATCCCTCCACCCCCGCCAGTAACACCACTACAACTTGCCTCACCTATGATACCGCTTACCATGCAGGGCCTCAATAGGCAGGGAGTTGAACTACTACGAGAAGCAGCAGATTTCTCTCATAGCTTTCAGCATAATATAAAATTTGTTCTACAAGGAGGATTAGCTCAAGCCCAGTCTGGAGCTTTAGCAATAGACAATTTGGAACCGACTCAGGTGGCAGAACAAGCAAGAAGTGTCAAGCGCCAGTCGCAAAGCAGAAGACAAGTCCAAAAATGAGGGGTTATTAATGCCTCTGAGGCACATGAAATGGTCAAAAGGTGTGAAGATACTGAATAAGAAAAAGCAGAACAACACTTGCGTAAAGCAGAAAATGCTAGGATAAGTTCTCAGCAAGCTTAGCGTAAACCATTTCTCGATGAGATTAAGGCAAAGGCAAAGGAGATAAAGGCAAAGATAACAGCAAAGGCAAAGGCTGAGGGGAAAGAAACGGGTACTATTAAAGCATATAAGAAGAGGTTTTCCTGGCTTATTGTTAAGGGAATCAAGCAACATGTCAGGTGGTAGAATTAGATACTAGTATATAATAAAATACTACGTTAAAATATTATATTGAGCTGTCAGGCACTCATTAGGAGTACCCCGAGGTGTTTTGATTATTCCTGAGATTTTATGGTATGAGATACTCTTCATCCACACCTTACAGTTATGTTGTATTCAGCCCCAAATTCATGCTAAGCCTCAAATCACCGTTGAGCTGTAAATTACCATTGAGCTGTTAGGCACTCTTTAGAGTGCCCACCATTGTGAGGCAACGAAGAATTGTGGGTTGTAGTGCAACCACAACCTTGGCACGATTACCGTACCCATTAAGCTAGAGTGCTGGGTGGGTAGGTGGAAAAATAAATTAAGTAAAAAGGATTTGGGCTGTGAAATAACTAGTATATGGGTATATGCTATGATATATTAGGGCATGGAAAGGTGGCAGGATAATAAAATTTATTGTAATATGATACACAATTTAACTCGAGTGATCATTCATGATGGTAGATAAAATACTCTCATGCTACCATAGTAGCACCCGACGAACGGATAAAGTCTAGTCCGGAAAGACAAAGGATATTCTATATATTGCTCAACAGGAATAACTCACTAGCTAGCATACCACATCCGAAAAATGTTGGCAAATCTACACCTGTAAACCCAAACACCCCCCAACTCCCCGTCACTCGCATTTTATGATGATCATCTACCCTCACGCGGTCCACTTTCTTTGGCCGGTTCCCAGGAGACAGTATTGAGGTTAGTTCTATGCTTGGAAGAGTTAGTTAGTTGGTTAGTGGAGGAGCTCCCGAGCTTCCAGCCGATGTGGTTGATTTCGCTGTTATCCGCACAAAGGTTGGCCCTGACCACTCAAGTCACTGGTTTCTCTTTGATAGAGAGGCCTTTGATTACGTCTTTCCTGTTGCCGGCAATAACGGATAGGCCTACTGAGAATTTTCCATTGAGCAGCCTGCTTTCGCGTCTATGCTTAATGACGGTTTGGCAATCTCTGCTGCTCTCACCCTCCGCCACCGCCTTCTCATCACTCCCGCCTCCAACGCCCCCCCCTCCCCCCGGAACTCCTGTGCCGC